>VCAZ01000022.1:1052798-1070305 GCA_005784505.1 Bagarius yarrelli
TGGGAAATTCATTTCACCATCTTGGTGCCAAAACAGAGAAAAGTCTTGAGGCAAATCTACCTTGCGTCTTAGGGGATGGTGGAACTAGTTCAAGGCAAGGAGTGCAATGCAAGAAGTGATGAGTGCTCGGAGGTAAGAGGGGGCTGCTTTGTTTTTGGCTTTGTAAGCAAGCATTGGTTTTTTTCAGCTACTGGGAACCAGTGAAGGGAGCGCAGCAGTGGGGTGGTTCGGAATCATCTGCAGAGGATGAACTGCACTCAGGGGAAGACAGAAGTTGCAGTAGTCTAGTTTGGAAATGAAGAGAGACTGCACAGGCAACCTAAGTAGATAAGAATGGTCGAATCCTCCTGATGGACGATAAACCTGCAGTAATATGTCAAGTTAGCATCATGTGAGAAAAGGGATCATTTATTGTCCATTATTACCCCAAGGTTGCAAGCAGTGGTCGAAGAGGGGATCAGCAACTTGCCCATGGTGATCTCTTACATTTAAGCTTGAAATTGTAGAGGAGAGCCGTACTAGAAGACTGGAGCTGCAAAATCACCTTTAGCAATCTACAGGCATCTTGTTGATATATCTACACACACACACACACACACACACACACACAAATCTAAATTCACTTGGCCTCCCACTATAAACAACCTCCACTTCATCATACAGATAAATCCTAGCCGAATCAATGGTTGCTAGGTGCACAGGTATGTGTGTGTGTGTAAAATATGGCAGAGATTAATCGAGAGGAGATATGGTCCATTTCAGCGAGACCGACAGAAAGGAGAAGGAACGCACTGGGGGGAAAAAAAAAAAGAAAATCAGAATTGTGGATGAGAAACGGATAAACAGATAGAATAGAAAGAAACAAAATGTCAGACAGAGCCAGACTAATATATATAAACAAAAATGGAGGGAGAAAGCAAATTTCCCATGTGCAGTTACTAAAGATATCAGAAAATCTGTGTGTGTGTTAAGTGAATATGCAGCGTTATCGTCTCACTATAACACTCTTGTATGTCTAACACACACACACACACACACACACACACACACACCTTTTATCTACTGCACATCTTTTACATTTTCACCTTGTCCTAACAAGTCACACACATTTACGACACACACACCCAAAAGATTTCAGAAATGGTGCCATAGATTAACTTTTCATAATCGTTGCATTTCGCATACGATTTCCTTTAAATGTCAATTTTACCTTGACATTTAAAGGAATTATGTGACGTGTCGTGAGGAATCGTTCAGATTTATTCATAAATATATGAATTCAACCGAGCAGCTTCAATTCAGTATTTAATTAGCTGCTTAAAGGTTGATTACCGGTTATGCTTCCTTTTTATATTACATGCACACATAGAAAAAAATACATATTTGGCCAGAAAAGAAAGTTAAATTTATGGAGGATGAGTAACAAGTGAATTTGTTCTTCAGCCTCGATGTGTTTTTCATTTACTGTCGCAATTCCACGATTCTTACTTATTCAATAGAAATAAAAACATGTTCGTTTGCAACAAAAATATACGATGTACTTTATTACCCGAATCTTCCATTAAATTAAACAGACTTACGTTTTTTTCAGGTAGGGTATCAGCGCTCGCCGTCTCTGTGAGGATAAAAGCAGAAAAAGCAGAACAAGAAGAAACTCGTCTCTCTGGCTCCATCCTAGTCTCTCGGATCTTGAAAAAACTCATAAATTGATAATTGATGCAGAGTGAAAGAGTAGATAGGAGTTCCAAACTAGTCCCAAGCCTTATCCTCTTGTCCATATGCGGTCCCTCTGGGTTTTCTTCCCCATACCTTTTTCATTTTTCCCCACCCTGTGTTACTTCTTAATACAGTGGTATCTTGACTTACGAGGGTCCCAACTACCCAAGTTTATTAAAATACAAGCCGTCCCTTGGCTGATTTTTTTGCTTTGAGTTGCGAGCTAAAATTTGAGTCATGAGCCAGCTTTAGATACCCTACTGCTAGATGGCGTAGCGGACGCTACAATAAACACCGTAACATCCGCCCAGCATCCTGTGTCTCACTCGATAGCTAGTCAGACATGCGCGTTAGCAAGTGAAGTCGTCTGTTCTCCAAGGTAAATGCTGTACATTATAATTAATAAAACCAGTTTATTGCAGTACATCCCATCGCATTTAATAGAACGGATTAATGGCATTTCAATTCATTTGATTTGTCATACGAGTAATTTGAGTATTAAGGCATCACTATATATTTTTTTTTTAACATGGGCGCATTTAAAAAACAACCAGCTTCAGCAGTAAAGCAAATACGTTTATTAAGCACAGAAAAAAAAACACCTCAATATAATACAAGAAAATAAAAGGCAAGTTTAAATGTACACGTTCAGCCTATTTACAATCTCCAAACCCAAACGTCTTTCGTCCGACTCCAAGGTTGAGATATTACACAGAATTGACTGAGACAGACAGACAGACGGACATGCAGGGTGGAGAAAGGAAAAAAAACCAAAACCAAAACGAGGCAACACTGCAGGTGAACAGATGGCTTTACATTTCTGAATACTGTCCTTTTAAAAAGTCTCCTTTTTTCTCTCTGTTTACTGTTGAATGAAAAGCTCTTGTTCAGACATCCTGAGCTTTCAATAGTCTTTTTTTTTATTATTATTATTATTATTATTATTATCAGTTTTTATCTTCTTTTAACTCTTTAGCTCTCACTGCCAGCAGTATTACAAAGCACTTCATACACTCGACTCGTACAGATTCACTCGCTTTTTTCTCACCGTTTCAACTTTGGCATGACGAGAACGCAATTAAGATGATGCCCTGAAACTATTTTTAAAAGTGGATGTTTTCTTAAACAGTCTTAGCATAAATCAGACAGAATTTGACAAACCAAACCTAGTCGCAGAGTGAAAATCTTTCACTTACTGTAGATGCATTTTTGGTTTTGGTACTATAAGACACATTTTTTTTTTTTTTTTTTAGAGTTAAAAACTTTTTTTTTTTTACCTTTTTTTTACCTTTTTAGAAGTTTAGAAAAAATTTTTTTTTAATGGTTCAGAATAAAATTAAATTAGCATCCGATTTACGAAAATTACCCGCTTTAGATTTTAACTATGGAGATGATGTAGCTAAATAGGGAAGGATTTTTTCGTCATGCCGAAAACTCATTGAAGTTTATCATTTAGGTCGAAGATTCGACAACGGACACATTTTTAATAAGACTATAAATTTTCATCAAGCCTCCAGAATGTTGGCAGTTCTTGTAAAAATTCTAACTAAAATCTACCAAAAAACCCGAGCCATAATAAACCAACCAGTTTGCTCAATCAAATTTATGAATATTAGGAATAATCCATAATTTGTATTTCTCATAAATGATTTGTTGGAATTTTGTGTAATGGTATTTGGTTGTACATATTCACATTCTCGAAAAAAAAATGTGTCTTACAGACTGAACTTACAATTTGTGATTTCAGAAAATCATTTTTTAAACCGTATATAGCACCAAATTTTATTTATGTTTAAATATAACTGTAAATAATTAAAAATAAATGGAAGAAAATAAAAGGTCCCACAGGGACTAAATAAACATTAAAAATACAAGGCAGAGTCACATAAACTCCACCCCTCCAGGGCAACAGGTAATACAATTAACAATAAAATAAGACAATGAAGGCAAAAAAGTAAAAAAATAATAATAATAATAATAAAATAAAACCTGCACACAGCACCATAAAATAGAATGACAATTCAAAGTGGCTTTTACTCCCAACATACTTACTAGCGGGACTTAATGTTATATCTGCCATCGCCAATCACTGCATACTGACTGAATTTCTAGATCATCATCACAATTTTTAAAGGTGTCTGACCTTTTTTTCCGGAGGCAATGATTAATATTTTTGATATTACATTTTACTTGTTTTATACAAGGTAAAAAGTGATAAACAAAAACGATGAACATAATTTGTTGAATAAAAGTAAAAACAAAAAAAACAAAAACTAAATAAGACAATAAAAAATAAACAAGCACCATAAAAAAAGAAAAAGAAAACCAAGCTTAAGTGATTAGATTTTTTTTTCTTATTGCAGAAAAAAATTAAAAAGTGCATACATGGCTTATTAAATAGCAATACATTAAATTAAAATGTTGGTGTGCATGAATATGAGTAGGCTGTAACATCGGTAGGCACGTAGATATTCAGTTCAAATTATTTACCATATGCTGCCATCGGGATACTTCCCTTAGATCGCCACAGTTTTTCCCCATTTTCTTCTTTACTTTCATTCTAGCTGAGCTGATTTAGCAAAGGCTGAGCAAAAATGGTGTCTGGGAGCATGTTTATACACAGGAGTTGGGGGCCGATCTGTTCCTCTCTGACCATTTTAGGTATTTAATTGTATAAGAACATGTAAAGTCTGATTCTAGATCAAGCACTTTTGATCTGAAAATTTTCCTACTTACAACCCTGATACAATCTTTTCCCGATTTCTGGTGAAAACAGCTGCTTTGGCACATTCTCCATAACATCTGGATCTGGCTGAGGGTTTTAGTTTGATATACCTGAAACAAAACTGCTTCAGTTACTATTCAGTTGGAAAAATAATTTCCTAGAACAAAATGCAGATTTAGAAAAAAAAAAGCATAGGTCTTTAATAGAAGTACATAAGACATTAACAGCTGCATCTCTGACCAAACATCCAGTTACATGTCATGTCCTTTCACTTACCTGTTATAAAGGTGTCTCTTTCTTGTAATTGAAACCAGGGTCTGATCCTTCAATCTGTAATTTCAGAGCTTGTTTAAGGCTTAATTCAGACTCCCCTAATGGGTAGTTGTCAAGAACTTCTGGGTGTCTTCTGTTGTGCACAGTCCTGGGTACTGAGACTCTCCCTAAATAGACTTGATTTCCCTGCAGGTGATAGTTAGGGTTAGTCATAATCCCATTTCTCTTTTTCTCTGCACAGCTCTGCTGTTGAATATAATATGTCTCCTGCGAATGGCTAGATTCCAGAGTGTTGGAGCTGCCTAACACAATCTTGCAATGAGCATCTTTCACTGCAAAGTTGGACACCGGCTTGTTAAGAGCAACTCTTCTATCAAATTGGGTCATTTCATATTCCAAAACCTGACCACGTGAATGGGCGCTACTGTTTTTGGATTTCTTCTTGTCACCTGATCCTTCCTTTCTTGTGCAATAGTTTGTCCCATTCCCACCTTTGGAGGATTTCAGACCTGGTTTTACTTGACTCCAGTCAAATTCACTGGTAGGAGATCCAGGCTGTGGGCCGATGGACTTTGTGGTCGAAGTAGGAGAAACTATAGACTGCCTGCTGCGACTTCGAGGCAGAGAGTGCTGTTGGATTTGCTCTGTGAAGCTAAGTCCATGAAAACTATCTATGGGCACTGTCTGGGCTGTTGAGGTGGATGAAGTAGTCCTCAGTGATGAATTCTTTGAGCTTTTCAGGGAATTGTTAGATAGTGAGGATTTCTGTCTGTCCACTGTGGAGTCTGGAGATTCAGAAGGGGAGCTAAAAGCATGAACAGGTCCATTAGATAAACCACGACCCAATGGTTGAACGTCTCCAGTTCCTGTGCTCCCAGAACTACTAGACTTGATAGTAAGTGATTGCATCTTTCCTGTAACAGATAGTGGAGTCTTTTGCTCCATTGTATGAATAGGTGAGGGACTGCAGCCATTCAGACTACTGGCACCATATTTCTCCAGAAGCTTAATGATCACTGAATGGCCTCCTTTGGCTGCAACCCTCATGGCTGTACGACCAAACTGGTCTGCGTGGTTTGGATCCGCACCATGCTCGAGAAGAATCCGTACCACGTCGATGTGACCTTCTTGAGCAGCAATGCCAAGTGCAGTGGCTCCCTGATTGCAAGTGTGATCTACATGAGTGGCACTATCTATCAAAATCTGGACAACTTTCACATGACCTTGCCACGCGGCAGACTGAAGAGCAGATCGCTTTTCATTGTCGCAAGAATTTACATCTGCGTGATAGCTAATCAGCAACCTCACCATTTCTACATGGCCTTGCCAACAGGAAACATGAAGGGCTGTCCTACCCTCAGTATCACTCGCCTCTACGTTCGCTCCATTCTCCAAAAAATATTCAGCCATTCCTAGCTGATTTTCAAGCGCCAGTATGTATAGGGTGGGACGGCCATCAGCGTCTTTGTAGTCTATGTCGGCTCCATGACTCAGCAAAAGCTCAACAATATCTCTGTGTCCTTCCATAGCTGCAACCCTGAGGGAGTTTCTTCCATCATACCCTTTTTGATCAATACAGGACTTATTCTCAAGAAGGATCTGCACACAGTCATAATGTCCCTCCTGAGCAGCCAAGATTAAGGCTATACGTCCATCATTGTCCACCTCCGAGCATCGGGCACCTTGTTCAATGAGAGCATTGCACACCTGCCTATGCCCCTCGAATGCTGCCATGTGTAAAGGTGTCCACCCAGCATCATCCCTGTGATTTTCATCGAGACCTCTGTCCAGCAGAGTTCGTACCACCTCTACATTTCCTTGAGCAGATGCAATGCTGAGCACAGTCCTCCCTTCACTATCAATACTGTCCACGGCTGCACCCCAAAAAAGCAATGTATTGACAACAGAAGCATGTCCCATGGATGCTGCAGCAAGCAATGGAGTTCTTCCATTATTGTCTGAATGATCAACATCTGCCCCGCCTTCTAGAAGCAAGTCCACTACATCTACATGCCCTTCATAGGCAGCAACTAAAAGAGGCGTCATGCAATCTTTATCACAGTGGTCCACCTCTGCACCACGGTCAATGAGAAGACTAACCACCGAGGCATGGCCTTTGCTAGCAGGGACACAGAGGGCCGCAACAGACAAAGCTGTCCGTCCATCGACATCCTCGTGGTTTACCTCAGCACCATGGTCCAGCAGGTGCTCGACAATCTCTCGGTGTCCCATGTAGGCTGCCGCAATGAGTGCAGTCCTTCCTTCATTATCAGCCTTATTGACCTCCGCTCCATGCTGTAAAAGGTTGAGGACAATATCCTCATGACCCCCCCATGCCGCGGCCCTTAGGGCAGTTCTGCTGTCTGCATCTGCACAGTCAACCTTAGCACCTGCATAGAGGAGTGCAGAGACCACTTCCGAGTGACCACCCCAGGCCGCAGACCTTAAAGCTGTCCACCCATCATGATCCGTGTGGTTGATGTTGGCGTCACATCCGATCAGACAGTTGACAACCTTGGTGTGTCCTTGTCTGGCAGCAAGTGTGAGCGGTGTCTGTCCGTGGTTGTCCTCAAGCTCCATATTGGCACCTCTGGAAATAAGCAGATTCACCACATCCAGGTTGCCACTGTATGCCGCATTAGCCAGCAGAGTCCGTCCACTGGAGTCACTTTGGTTTACAGAGGCACCGTTATCAAGCAAAGTTCGGATGGAATCCTCTTGCTCCAGTGCCTGCTGAACAATGCATGAGGCATGATCATCCTCATTGCTGATGTGAGCTCCGGCTTTGACTAAAAGCTGCAAGACCTCCTGCTCTTTAGGAATGGATGTAGAAAGAGAGTCTTTTGCAGGCGTGCCATTCCACAGCATCCACAGAGCCAGGTTAGAAGGTTCAATCTGCAAGTTGGAGTTGATCAAGTGAAAAGCAAACTCCTGAACCTCCAGGGGTTTAAGTTGTTTGGCTCTACATGTATAACTCATAGCCATCATGCGGTGACCCTCAGCAGCATTGCAAAGGTACTTCTGAGTACAGTGTTTAACATCAAGAAGCCACTCAGCAAAACTGTAGTGAAAAAGAATCTTGGTACCTCCGAGACCATCCACAAGCAATTTGGAAAGAATATCCAATTTTTTCTGAAACTCTTCCAAGGTGAGGGTCACGTTTTTAGTCCACACAGCATGGTACAGTTCCTTCACTGTCAATGGCCTGCATGCAGCCAAAATGACATTCAGGATGGGTTGTACTTTGGCAAATTGTTTTCTGACAAAAAGTCTTTGACAGAGCCACAAGTAGAGGCCATTAAGTGTTCCTGGGATGTCACGGATCTCACGGAGCATAATGAAGTTATCGACAACGCCATCTAGGACACGCTCCAGGTACAAGAAACAGCCACTGCTTTTAATGTGGAGCTGGTTCAGCATTTCTGCAGTCTCCTTGGTGAGGTGTTGTCGTAGTGCCTCTTCCTGATCTAGCCTGTGCAGGATGTATTGCTGAACATCCTTAACAATGTAGGCTTTGCGTAGGTCATCCAGACTAATTTTGCGAAAACCTGTAACAGAAAAAAAAAAAGAACGAAATTTATTATTTTCTCTTAGGGTGAGTATCTTTAAGCACAGTTTATCACAGAACTGATGCAATGTACTGCACAAGATCTGCAAGGAAAAGGGCTTTAGAAACTACTGGAATGACCTTTGGAATAAAACTCGGTAATCAAGTTTGGAAACACCCTAAATAGTTCCTTTATTCAACAGCACTGACCTATATTCTAAATAACACATTGTAATTATGAAAGCACCCGATGACCCTGCTGACAAGATGGATTTAAACAGTTCCCAGATGCAGAACCTAAGACTTGTATGTCGAAATAAGGTGAGTTCAAACCTAAACTCACAAAAATGGTTACAGCCCTGATTAAAGATGGCTTTTCAGAGCAGACATGATTATGCACAATGTCAAAAACACAGTTTCAGTTCACACAAGGATGACAGGTCTATTTATATAAAATGAGTAGATACATAGATTTTGTCTCTTTCATGGAACAAACAGCATTACCAGTTCCAGTAACCGAACCATAAAACACAATGGATAGATTTATTATAGTGAATAAAAAAAAAAATATTTGATTCCCTGCTGATTTTGTACGTTTGCCCACTGAGAGACAGATTCTATTCTTACAGCGAGAAACAGAATAACGACGAGAAAACATCCAGAAAAACACGTTTCGAAAAAAGTTATAAATTAATTTACATTTTAACAAGTGAAATAAGGTTTTGACCCTTTGCAAAACATGGTTTAGTACTTTGTGGCAAAACCCTTGTTGGCAATTACACATCAGACGTTTCTTGCAGTTGGCCACCAAGTTTTGCGCACATCTCAGTATTTGGATTCTGTTCTACTCCTCTTTGCAGGTCCTCTCCAAATCATTAAGGTTTTGAGGCTGACATTTGGCAACTCGAACCTTTAGACTTTAATCTAATAGAAAATCTGTGGAGTGAGCTGGAGACTGGCTAGGCCACCCTAATGAGCCAGTCCTTTATCGCCTTGGAAGTGTGTTTGGGGTCATTGTCAGTCTGAAATACCCACCCACAACCCATTTTCAATGCTCTGGCAAAGAAAAGGAGGCCCATAACCAAAAATTGATGGTATATGGCCATGACCATCATCCCTTTAATGCACTGAAGTTTTCTTGTCCCCTTAGCATCAAAACACCCCCCTAAAGCATAACGTTTCCACCTCCATGTTTGACAGTGCTGGGAATCGAACCCTGTTCTTTCTGGTATCAGTCCAACAACTTAACCACTAAAAAATCAGTGCAAAGCTGTTAGCATGTCTCTTAGACTTCATCCAGATTGTGCTGCTGGGAAAGCAATGAAAGGAATTCCTTGTTTTTAATTAATTGCATGTGTGGGAGATAAAGTATTATTAGATTCTGTCAGAAAGGCAGCTCGAGATTTGGTTAGTGGGAATTTTAAGGTCAAGTACCTTGAATTAAAAAAAAGTTAATGCTGTCTTAAATACATATAAGTAGCACTAATTATGCCACTTAAATACAGTTGCTGAGCCATTACACATATCGAGGAATTGTTTGAAGTTTATTATATAATGGTGCCATGTCGGTTTAACACGTACAGTTTTTGACTGCCTTTGTAAAGATCTTAATTTTAAGTTTAAAAAAAAAATTACCAATTTGATTCTTAATAGCATTCGTTTTTGCCATTATATGAGTATTTTATATGATCCTGCCTATTGGACTCTATCCATTTCCAGTCACATTGACCTAGACGTCCATCTCGAACCAAACATACACACTCACCGTTCGTAGAAGTGTGTGTGTGCGTGTTTGTCTGTCTCCGGAAAGAGGAAGAGGCCTTCTAAGGGTAAGAAAACATCGAGTGATGCTCGACGGCTGACCCATACACTTCACGTTGGCCGGAAGATTTGTTTGTAACAATTTTTCTTGCCTGTTTGAAGATGCTGTCTGAATGTTTAGCTTGGAGGACCGCCATGAGTTCATGGAGTTTATGAAAGGCCAGCAAACCCGCTTACACACAATACAGTACATATATAACCGAATATAATTCGCACTGACTAGCTTATGAGTCAACAATGCCTCGAGTTTCAATCAGAGATACTTCTAAGGCACAGAGACACAGTGCGTTATGCTGTTAGCGGGATACCATAAACCAAAGATGCTGACCTACAATTTCCATTTGAGTCATCCACTGCGCCACACTAATTCATGGATTACAGGAGGCGTCTGAATTGCACTTAAAGCAGTCTGACGCTAGTCACATCCACGCCGAACATGTCCAGCCTTTTTCCACTCTATGCTGTCAGAACTGCTGATGAATTTTAACAACGTTGGACAGACTAACTCCAATAGTCCAATTGTTCAAGTTATTCATCTGCTAACAGCTTTTCTCTGGAACATGTAACTATAATGTATTTTTAAAAGTGCTGTTGTCTAAATGAGGGTTCTTTAGAGGAGTACCTGCCTAAATGAAGCTTCTACATGAACCTTTTTCATGACTGTGTAATTTGGTTTCTATTTCTGTTATCACCTTAATTGGCAAAGTATTAAACAGCAGATAGGTTTGAATTTTTTAATGCACTACAGCAGCTAGCTGGTTTTTAAAATCTCAGAATTCACAAATTGGAGTCATTTGGCAAAAAAGAAGATTAAGTTATTCTTTTTTGTAGGTTTCGTAGGTTGTAAGTCAACAGGTCACCGATTTTGTGTTCAATGCGCCCGAGACCTGTTTTGATGTTGACGTTTGGCACACATTTAATATAAATTGAAAATAAATAGTATTAGTGCGTCTTTCCAAGTATGTTTCTACTACCTAAAATACGACACACCATTTGGGAGCTAGAAATGGGTGTGTTGAGGCAAAAAAAAAAAAATAATAATACACCAGGACTGGTGGAAACTGACCTTCAGCCTTAACACTTCATAAGACATTCTAACACACACATTCAAAATCACAAACGTTGTGTTAAGTTGAGGTGTGGAATTAGGTGTGTTAGCGCTGGGAATACGTTACTATATACCAACATGCTTTAACCACATAATACTTGGAGTGTTCAGATGGTGTTTGGTGTCCTGCAGTGTGATACACAGCTAATTATTAACATAATGCTTTGTGCACAGGGGTATTGTCATGCTGGAACAGTGTTTTGGTCTCATAGTTCCAGGGAAAGAATAATGTAACGCTATTGTAATCCTATTATCAGAATACCTCCTGACTATAATGCTTCAACAGACTGTTTATCTGGACACAAATTTATTGAAGCAGGACAGCTTAAGGACTCTAAACCGACTATAATGGGAACTCAAGATGTGCACTTCCTTCTTCATAAACCTAGTCTGTATAAATGGTTTGGAATTAAAGAGACCTGTTGTTTTTTTACACACCTGAAAACACAGCTGACTAAATCTTTCAAAAGACTGTGTCTGACTCACATGGTCAGAGACAGGAGGGACAAAAAGCGCGACCCGTCCTACAACGTTCGTCCTTCCTGATGCTCACCGTAGCCACTGAATCATCAAACGCCACCCACTGTGATTTGAGGACGAGATGCTGTAATTATGCTCGACCCGCTCCGGGCGCTACATGACATCAGCTTACATGTGGTGTGGGCTGTTCTGAAGACACAAAGCCCATGCAGGGGCTGTTGAAAGGGGAACTCCCACAAGAGCCATCTGTAGGGTTTCTTCAAAATGGAGTGATGAAAAGGAATCAAATCCAAACGTCCTTCGTATAATTATGGACATTTTGTTGTGTTATTTTAAAAGACAACAACAGAAAATATGGTGGGGTTGGATTTTGGATTAGGATGCCTTATAGCCAGATGTTTTACTGATAGACAGGGTCTTGTCTAATGTATAGCATGTAAGTTGTAGACAGTGCTAGAGCTTTACACGCTATAAAAAGTGGTATAATACACTATATACAGTGGTACGCTATGGACAACGGTATTGGCAGACATGGCCATCAGTGTTTGTTTAAACATCCTATTCCTGGTGCATCATGGATCCCCCTATATTAACCACAAGATTGTGTCATGTGACTGTGGGGATTTGATAATACAGCTACAATAGTATTAGTGAGATCAGACACTAATGTTGAGGTAAGGAGGTCTGGGGTGGGTGTAGTCGGTGTTCCAGTTTATCCCATTGGGGTTGAGTAGGAGTCCGGGTTTTGCCATGATGGAACAGGGTTTGAGTCTCGGAGGACTTCTACAACATACAAAGACATTCTGGACAAGTCTGTGCTTTAGACTTCGTAGCAACATGTTTCTTAGTTGGGGGAAGTGGTAGCGCAGTGGTTAGTGTTGGACTACTACCGTATGATTCCTAGCACCACCAAGTTACCATCGCTGGGCCCCTGAGCAAGATTCTTAACCCCCAATTTGCTCAGTTGTATAACAGAGTTGGATAATGATAGACTGAACCTTAAATCTTTTCTGATTGGCTAAAAGCAATTCAATAAAAACTACACTGTGGAATTCTTGCTTTTAATTGGTCAGTGTTAATTAACATTCTATTATAGCTTCTCTAAAATGCGCTTGTTTTTTTAGACCGTAACACTTCAAGAGGGGGTTTTTGCACAAAATGTAATGTCTCTAAAATGTAAGCAACAAAAACCCTTCTTTTTTCTTTATTCTACACTAGTCGTGACTATGAATCGTGATCGTTCTTCTTTAACTAGTAGAAAACGGATGAAAACATTTTTCCCGCTTGTAAAAATGACAAAAAGCCAAGCAAACTTCATTATTAAAATTCTAAAATACGCTTTGTAAGATGTTTGCTCCGTTGGTGTAGACCTGACTATGACCTTAATGAAAAAATATAACTTGGCTCTATTACACACACACACACACACACACACACACACACACACACACACACACACAAACTAGCAGCTGCTGTGCTGATTGGAATGAGAGATGAAGTTGTGTGTTCAGCCACACCTGCTGCTGTTTAGGCAAATGGATCCTCAAGATTCTGTGCTACACACAGACACTGTTCAACCCTCACAGTGATCGGATGACAAACTATAGACAGACGGTGTGTGTGTGTGTGTGTGTGTGTGTGTGTGTGTGTCAGCCATAAGGGATCTTAGTTTTGGATGTCAGGTTAGCATTTGGAAGCGGCAGCATCCCAAATGGACCTTGTTTTCCTCAACAAGCCTTCTCAAGGCCAGTGGAGCCGGAATGAAAACAGAAACAATATCTATCTCTGTCACACACACACACACACACACACACACACCACACACACCAGAGTGTTTTTTCCTCTTTCTTCTTGGCTTTTGTTACACAGATACGTGGACACATGAAACAGTCCACAAACTGCATTTTTTTTAACCTTTTCCATAATGATAGACTGAACCTTAAATCTTTTCTGATTGGTTAAAGAAATTCAATAAAAACTACACTGTGGAATTCTTGCTTTTAATTGGTCAGTGTTAATTAACATTCTATTATAGCTTCTCAAAAATGCGCTCGTTTTTAAGACCGTAACACTTCAAGAGGGGGTTTCGAAGTTTGAAAAGACGCTGAGATTTTTGCACAAAATGCAGTCTCGTGCTGCCACCTGTTGGTGTGTCTTAGAACTTTTTGATACCCAGTCATACACAGGAATTTTACCACAGGTATTGGAGTCAAGCGCTGGCATTTGCACTGGCAGAACCCGTTCCGTCAACAACATGTGGCCGAAATCGCTTTCTATCTCTCTTGTTATCTTTTTCCCGTGATCCCGTTGGTTTTTTTTTCTATTTTCTTGTTCGACTTTGATTTTGTTTTCGTCGACGTGATGGCGGGAAAAGTGTTGGTCTCTTCTGTCCACCACTAATGATTCTTTTTTTTTTTAACATAACTGTTGTTGTTGATATGTTGGCTTTTCAAAATGGCACCTCTTAAACGGCAGGCTCTCTGGTGGAAGCTCCGCCCACTGACATCATCAGTTCCTACTCAAGGTTTTGGGGCTGGTTCAGGACTTTTTTTTTTTTTTTTTTTTAGTAGGAAAAAAACGCTACGGAAGGAAAAAAGTTCAGCAAACGAAAAAAAAAACCCCAAACTGTTTAGATTATTTTACTTTGTTCTTACAATAAAAAAATAAAAGCAGAGAAAAGTAGGTGAAGGTGATGTCTTTAGAATGATCTGTGTTTTTAAGTAATCCAGAAAGAGGGAAAGAGTGAAAAATAAAGCGAGAGAGAATATCAAGTATGTTCTATGTAGAGAAATATAAAATGAGAGATTTATGAAAAGAGACACTAAAACAGACAGAGAGAGACGGAGAACGACTTTTTATGATTACAAGAATGGAAAAAAATGGATTGAGAGACGCTGATGAGAAGAAAAACAGACGATAAAGGTTAGAAAAAGAGAGAGAGAAATTTATTGTACAGTATTGAGACGTGTCATTTTTTTCTCTCCCGCTGATGCAAGTGCGGTGAAATGAGACAGATTTTCTTAAACGACCACAAATTCTGTCAGAAATTCAGCTAAGAGTGACTTTCAATGCAATCTCTCTCTCTCTCTCTCTCTCTCTCTCTCTCTCTCTTTCACATGCACATATATCTTGTATTTCTTCTTTACACCAGCTGTCAATCAAACTCAGAGGGCGGGCTCAACTACAATCAAACGTAAAAAAAAAATGCTTTGGCTGCATCATAAATATTGGCACCTTCGGAAATCATGTTTACACCACGAGTTCCTCGCACACCCACACTAAGATTGCATCGTCTAATACCCTAACCAGCAGGTATGGTTTAATCTCGTCCCCGTGAGCAACTCAACACATACTAATTCCCGTAAACCTGGCGGCGTGTGGGATTTGCTCGGCAGTGCAAGACAAACACTTTGCTTTAATCACTTGTTTTTCCACAGGTTTTGTGCTTAGCCTAAATGCTTAATCCTTTTAATAAAAGCCCTTTGTGTGCGTGCGTCTGCGTGTGTGTGTGTGTGTGTGTGTGTGTGTGTGTGTGTGCACACAAAATATGCTCCAATTCACTCCAACGGTTTTTGATGAAGTAGATTGATCAGCAGGACCATATGGAGTTTCGGAGGTGCCAAAACTCATAAATCGCGTGTATCATCATCGATCGCGCAATTTGGATGTGTGCGTGTGTGTGTGTGTGTATAATATAGTAATCATGTACTTTTCTGCTGTTCTAATAAAGCTTATCAGGTACTCCGTGTGTGTGTGTGTGTGTGTGTGTCAGCAGTACATCTACAGCTTAACATTAATTTCCTCTAATGTAGCTTAAAAACATCACCTTCTCCATTAAACACATCTCACGTCGATAGACTTTTATTTCACGGCAGTCACAACCTAGGAATAGTTGATAACCTGTTATTTAGGACGGGCACTGGCATGCCTGACATAAGACCACAGGCTCGCAGTCGACGATTATCGTCGCATTACTGAGGCAACGCTGCAAGAATGTTTTGGCAATTTATTTTATTTATGTTCCAAATAAACTAATTCTCAAACTGTCTGTCTAAGCTGAATCCATCCAAGTCCAAAACCCAGCCTGGCTCCTCTTTCTCTCAATTTATTTTCATTGCTTAGACCAGATTTAACTATTATTATTATTTTACTTTTTTCCCCCCAATAGTGCTCATTTTGCTGTTAAGCACTGAATATCTTATATATGTCGTAGTCGATATAAATCTTGTATAAAAATAGACTTTTAATTTGTATTTTTTTCATATTTTACAGGTTTAACCCTTTAAATTATTTGATCTAAAATACCCTTCACGATACTGGGTTTATTTGTCGGTTATATTTGTTATTAAATAATCAAAAGGACTTTATCTCACTTATATCCGGTTAGCAAAGCGGTGTATCTGCGTAGCGGCGACTTCCGATGAAACTTTACACTGCGATGAAAATAAATAGCTGAATCTTTTCGCCATGTGTTATTGCAGCGTTTCCTCAGTTCGGGGCGGCTGCGATAATTCCGCAATAAATATGTCTTTTAACTGAAATAATCTAAATGAGATGCTAGATTATGTTTCCGTAAAAGTAAAAACTTACGTAAAAACAACAACAAAAAAAACTTTTTACTTAGTATAAAATTTTTTTAAAAAGAATTAATGTGCTGAAAATTTTGCTTTCTGACATTTTTTCATATTTTTACAAACACTTAATTTGCAAGTAAATTTCGTAATTTTATATTAATAAAAAATTTTTAGTAACGTTTTTACTAACAGTAACGTTTAATTCTTACGTATACGAATAAGATTACGTAATAAAAAATTAAATATCAAATCACATCATTGTAAAAGAATGGTAAGACTTTAGGTTGCTGATCTGGAGACAAGGAGACTTGGGTTCAAGCCCCACCACCGCCAGCTGTTGATCTGAAGACAGAAACACATGGGTTTAAGCCCCACACCGGCAAGGGTGAAGAAAAAAAAACAAAAAAAGAGGTAAAGAGATTAAAAAACAAAAGAAGGTGAAAAAATAGGAAAAACAGGAATAGATGAAAAAAAAAAAAAATCGATAAATAAGAAGACAATAACGGAAAGAGTCAAAAAAAAAAATGATGAAAGAAAAGATGGACCGATGGAGGAACAGATGAATGGATGGATTGATAAA
Source organism: Bagarius yarrelli (assembly GCA_005784505.1). NCBI lineage: Eukaryota > Metazoa > Chordata > Actinopteri > Siluriformes > Sisoridae > Bagarius > Bagarius yarrelli. Next base: position 1,069,623 of record VCAZ01000022.1, read on the forward strand.
TTTATTTCTTAGTGATGGATAACGTGAACTTTGTGTAAGCTGTTACCGTAGAAACAGCCTTGCGGAACGACACATTTAACATCAATACATTGCGTTATTTCCGTTTCTTAGCAACTGGCAGAGTTTTTTTATGTTCAAACTGTTGATTGCTGTTAATAAACGTGTGTTTTAGACGCCGTACGCCGATAATGTGTTATAGAGATTTACTATCCATAAGTTAGCCAAGTGCATTATGGGTAAAACATGACACTGAGAATAACAACATGCAGTGATTGAAAACCAAACAGAAAGAACATATTTTCCCTCTGTGTGTGTGTGGTGTGTGTGTGTGTGTGTGTGTACACACCCCTGTATTAACCTGGTCATTAGGTAAGTTATTTTAAATAACAGTACTCAGGCATTAGTCTTACACACAAAGCCGTGTAGACGTGCAATGGCCAGAACCATACACATCACACACGCACACAATGGATGCCGTCTTCATCATGGATCCATTACAGGGAACAAGTGCATGATGGGATATAAGGGCTGTATATCAGCCTCTTACACCACACACACACACACAGACACAACAGACACACCTCAAAGATAGTAAAGTATTAAAAGTAAATGAGAACTGTTCTACAAAAGATAAGACGATTTAGAAGAGCAGAACTAAAAACAACACACAAAAAAGAGGTAAG
>VCAZ01000022.1:1073194-1118194 GCA_005784505.1 Bagarius yarrelli
AGAGAAAGAGTGAGAGAGAGAGAGAGAGAGAGAGAGAGAAGTGATGTGTATCAGGAGACGCTTGGTGTCGTTTGCTTCAGCTGTAATTGATGTCATTAAAACATTAGTGTGGATTAATAAATAACTTCAAAACACATTTAATGATTTTTGCACTCTTCGGCTTACTAAGTACAAAATCCATAGCGGCATCATTACTATTAACACCAAGCCTGACACACACACACACACACACACACACACACACACACACACACACACACACACACACACACACACACAGCATGACATCCACTAAAATTAGACTTTAGCATGTTTAAACACGCACATAAGACAGATACAGAAGATTTATTCAAAAGTTATACACTGTTTTTCTTGGCATAAGCAACTTATAAAACACACACACACACACACACACACATACACACACACACACACACACACACACACACACACACACAAACACACACACACACATACACACACACATACACACACACACACCATACACACATACACACAGCATTTACAGCATTTGGCAGATGTCCTTATCCAGAGCGACTTGATATCTCATTCATACAACTAAGCAATTGGGGGGTCTTGCTCAGGGGCCCAGCAGTGGTGCCCTGGTGGAGCTGGGAATTGAACTTACAATCTTCGTGTTGGTGGTCCAAACATCTTAACCATTAACCACCACTTCCTTCCACACACACACACACACTCACTCACTCACTCACTCACACTCACTCACTCACTCACTCACTCACTCACTCACTCACTCACTCACTCACTCACTCACACTCACTCTCACACTCACTCACTCTCTCACTCTCTCTAACTCTCTCTCTCTCTCGCTCTCTCTCTCTCTCTTTCTCTCTCTTTAAAAACCAGTTTGACCTAGTTTTCTTTAACAATATATATATAAAAAACCCCTATTTGCACAAGCTCTGAGGATGGGTGTGTGTGTGTGTGTGTGTTTAATTCAAAAGCAGATAAAACAACAACTAAACACACACACACACACACACACACTTTAGGATAGATAAAAACACTAACTATATAAGAAAGGTCAGGAGGAGGAGGAGATGTACAGTCTCTGGGTTCGAGTCCCAGTAACAGGGTTCTTTACACCTTTTCTAACTATAAAATTAATGAACTACTCCACGGCACTTGTAGAAACCCTGCAGTACAGGAAGTATGTCTCTCATCGGTGTCCGTCAAATCAGAAAAGACACGGCCTTTGACCCCTCCAAGATTCCAACCAATCCCAATAAATTCTTACTTACTGCGTAATATCCTCCAATCAGCACAAACTTTCTTTGTAAATTTCACCAATCGTTGTGGCTCCCTGCACAAAACATTACTAGTTTGTCATCCAACGCTTTTTCTTGCTAAAGTCTCCCATTGACCCACAGACCCCCCGCTAATCAAATCACCTAATGTTCTTACGAAAGCGGAGGTACGATGTTTTTTTACTAACTCGTGCTATTTCATTGCAACAAACGCCTGGCGGGACTGCACAACCGCTAGTCTGATGTCCCGGCGCTGTTGTGTCGTCCAGTCGAGCTACCAACATGCATCTCCGACCCCGACTATCTTACAGGAAGGAAAAATGGATTTGAATGCTTTTGCAATCTCTCACAAAATATAGTTTAATAATTATGTTGTCTCTAATTTTTCTAGACTGTGTCAAGGAAGCGGCAATAGTGGAAAACAGGGGCTATATCAAAGTCTCACAATCCTGATACCAAACAAACAGTAAAGGGTTCTATTATACCAAAAAGATGGTCCTGTAGCACTATATATGTAAAAAAATATATTTTTTATATGTAATAAAAAATATATTTTTTCTATTTAGGCAACTTAAGTTCATTCATCAACCTGAAGAGTGCCTGTCCAAAGGGCTATCAGGAATTTAAAAAATGTGCGAGCCCTGTGTGGCCTTTGAACTTGTCGTTCCCTGTGAAGGTGTAACCTTACAACCTGTCTGTCAAAGTGAAAGAGGTGTGGCCTCTGAATATGTCAGTCAAAGTGATGGAGGCAGGGCTTTTAGGCCTGTCAGTCCTAATGAAGTAGAAGTGCCTCTTTGCCTGTTTAATTTCGTTACCTGAGCCACGTGCTAGTAAGCTTACCTGTAAAAAGCTTGGTGATATTTTTGTTCTGGCGGCGGGCAGAGCAGATGAGGAGGAGCCACGGTGGGAGAAGTTCATGGTGGGAGGACAGAAGCTCGCCGATGCTGCGAGGGTTCAAAGGGCCAGAGCTCGACTCTGTACCACTTACTTTCATTCCCTCGTCTATGGAGTCAACGACCAAGAACAGGGCCTGAGGAGGTGGAGGGCAGCTCAAAAGGGGCAGCAGGACACACCTGACAGACAGAGAGAAAGAAAGAAAGACAGAGAGAGAGAGAACAAATTTAGTTATCTTGGCCAACCACTTATAACAAATGTTTTGTGTATTCTTTTTAGGGACTGACGCTAGCTAGCTAGAGGTAGCTAGACAGCTTTTATCATAAGCTACACCAACCATAATTGCACACTTTTGTGTTGCCTTTTAAACTGCGATCTGTAATGGAACCTCCACCTACCCAGCAATGTTTCGAGGCGAGATCTTGGCACCAGCTGAGAACTTTAAGCTCTGGTTCCAGCCCAGGTGGGAAAGCGATAACATTTGAGCTGCCATTTTTTGAAGAACGTGTGCTGTCTCTTGGCAGTAACAGTAACCCCACTTCATCCCAACACGATGAATCTCAAACAACAGTGTGTTTTATCCTCCTTCATGCTACAATACGCTTCATTGCGTTTTTAAATTCAGGCAAACCTGTAGCTCTGACTGAGGAACCTGCTTAAACCTGTCTTACTCTGGCTCTCTCAATCTTCCTATCTGTCGACATATTGACGGGTGCAAGACGAGTGCTGACTCAACAGTACATATGGGACAGGATGTAATCGGTAACTCATCCCCCGACCCCCCTCCCCCCAGTTCTCAGAGGAACAGCGAGATGGATGAGCAGAATGGCGGTTAGTAAAGATGTTAAACGACCATGTGGGTGCTTCTGTTTCAGTTTTGCTGATTTATCCATTTTGTGGTTTAAGCACGGAACCCTGGAATCTTTTGGGTCAGCAGCCAATCAGCAGAGGCAAACAAAGGGATGGAAAAAGGAAAATCTAGACTTTATTTACATTTCTGGCATTTAGCAGACGCCATTATCCAAAGCGACTTACATTTATCAGCAATTTGTTTTACCCATCTGAGCAGTCGGGAGTTTAGGGCTTTGCTTAGGAGAAATAGCAGCTTGGTGGTGCTGGGAATTGACCCTCTGATCTTCTGATCAGCAGTCCAGCACCTTTTACCACAGAGTTACAACTTCCTGGTTAGACTGTATAGAAATCTTGTGTGCGTTTCTGGGATCAAATTTATATTTACGGCATTTGGCAGGCGCCCTTATCCAGAGTGACTAACATTTTCCTTTTCTATACGACTAAGCAATTCGGGTTAAGGGCCTTGCTCAGGGGCCCAGTAGCTGGGAATCTAACCCGATCTTTCAGTTAGCAGTCTAAGAACCTTAACCACTGCGCTATAAACAAGGTTAATCTCATTACCCAAAGATAAATTATGCCGACTGTGAAGCATTGTGGTGGCAGCATCATATTATAAGGCTGAAACTCTTTAGCTGCTACTTGGACTCTAGGCATTATCTAGGAAATAAGGACGATCAGTAACTTTCGGCCCCCCCACACACCCCCATACACATGCTGAGTCAACTCAACCCTAAGAAAGAGACAAACACACAAACACAACAAGTGCTGGTCACGTCAGCATTGTGCTGTTGACATGTTTTTGTTTGCACGTTTACTGTCATTCCGTCACCTTATGGGCGCTATGGCAAGGGCGTGAAGAAAAATGGATGATCGCTGAGAACGAGAATAAGAGAGCGTGAGAGAGAGAGAGAGAGAGAGAGAGAGAGTGAGAGAGAGAGAGAGAGAGAGAGAGAGAGAGAGAGAGAGAGAGAGAGAGAGAGAGAGTAATTAGAGGCAAGCGGAAAAAGTGCGAGGAAAATAGGAAAGAATGAAACGGAGTGAAAGAGAGAGATAGATTAGATATTGAGCCAAGTTAAAAAGTGGAGGAAGCAAAAACAAAACGAGAGATAGAGTTAGCCTGAGAGAGAGAGAGAGAGAGAGAGAGAGAGACAGACTGAATGCCAAGTAAAAAAGTGAGCTGAAAAATGATAAAAGAATGAATAAGAGAGAGAGAGAAAGAGAGAGAGAGGGAGAGAGAGAATAAAAACCCAAATGACAGACAGAAAGAAATAAATAGAGAGAGAGAAGTACACATGAAAGAGAAAATAGTGTAATAAAAAAATCAACAGATAATAAAAGAAGAAGAACAAAAAAAGAGAGAGTTAGAGAACTACATGAGAAAGAAAAAGAGTTAAAAAGAGAAACAAAAAAATGGGATGACAATGTGAAAGAATGAAAGTGTAGAAGACAGCCTGAAAGACTGACAGAGAGAGACAGAGATTGGCAAAGTGAGATTGACAGACACAAAATAGACAGATGGAGTAAGAAACCTGTATGACAGATAGAGAGAGAGAGAAAGAACGACAAGGCGAGAAAAGAATTTTAACAGTTGATACAAGTGAGAAAGTAGACTGGAAGGGTAAGACAGCGCTTTCTCTATCTTTTCATCCCTGCTCAGCACACGCATCTCTCTCTCCCTCTTTCTATCGTTTCTCCATTCAGCCTCTCCCTCGTTTTCCCCTTACCACCAGCAATAAATGACAGACTGCAGTGTAATGCGGAGGCTGTTCTAATATTTGCTCTCTCCCTCTCTCGTTCCTCCTACTCAGTGGAAAAAGCTTCAAAGGCATCGATTACACATTACACTCGATCGCCTTCAACAACGTGGCACTCGGAGGCAAACACGGCACGCGGACATAACCAGACACGCACTTTTTACCGGTTTATACACCTACAGAGGTCATCGCACAAGAGAATTACACAAATTCAAGTCACTTAGACAGGGTTTTCCACCGGATCGGACAGTCATACCACCAGTACCAACCAAAGACGATGAGGAATTGTGCACTTCATCGACTTGTCCAAGGCAACCGACACAAGGCATTCTTTAGCACTGTATGCTAACGTTAATGTTCGAGTGTGATTGGAGAAGTAAATTGGGGAAGAACCTCAATCAAACCACAGTGTTTTTCTAATGTGGGTTCTACTGTTACTTTTTTTTACATTACCGAGAAAAATTGCACGCAAGGAAAGAGAACATTCGATTTCTCACTCTGTTCCATTTTCGGTCAAATGCTACATATATATTCCGTTGTTAAGATGTTGAACTGCTAATTGGAAGATCGGGGTTTGATTCTCATCACCATCAAGTTGCCACTGTTGGGCCGCTGAGGAACGGCTTTTAACCCCTAATTGCTCAGTTGCATGAGAGAGGCAAACGCAAGTCGCGTGGTTCTGCGTGGAGTTTGCATGTTCTCCCCAGGCTTGCGTGGGTTTACTCTGGGTACTCCAGTATGTAGGTTGATTGATGATTCTAAATTGCCCATAGGAGTAAGTGTGAGCGTGTGTGTCCCTGTGATGGACTGGCGACCTATCCAGGGTGTCCCCCTCCTGCCTTTCGCCCTTTCAGAGACGCTTGGGATAGACACCAGCAGATCCCTGTGACCCCGAATTAGGGAATAAGAAGGTAAATAAATGAATGAAAGGCTGTTAATTATCAACACATGGCATGTGATGATAACCAATACGCCTTTTTACGCTATCCTTCATCACAGGTTCAGATCCTGAGTAGATGAACGGTTCGAACCTGAAATGTAAGATTTGGATGTAAATTATGGAACTCCGCTCTAAAGTTTCTGCCGTGTTAACCTGCTTATAGTTGCTTGGCGACTGTTGCTGAGTCAGGAACATGTTTTACTTTACAGGTTTTGTACAATGAACGAATGTTGAAAATGAAACTATACATTCCGTAAATAGTGGTTCATGTTTATTTACGTGAAGGCAGCTATAAATAAAGTAATTAGAGCTCTGGGCTGTTGAGCGGAGGATTTGGGTTCAAGCCCCACCACTGGCAAGCTGCCTCTGTTGGGCTCAAACTGCAAAGTCGAGTCAATCACAATAGAGATTGTGTCAAGGCAGCTTTACAGAATCAATTCAAATAAAGTGAACAAAAATCATTTTACTGTGCAGTTATGCTAATGTGACCGATAAGGCTTAATTACTTAGGACGTCACCAGCCAAAATCAAGCTTCCTGTGTCAGAAAACTTCAACGTCTCAAGTATCGATAATAAATAAATATATAAATAGAATTTCTAGTAAAAATTTTGATGATTTTACGTATTTTCTGTTTAAATACACAACAGAAACGTAACGGTAGCGGCGAGCGCCAGCCCCGCCACCTCGTCTCATGAACTGCAGTGGGCATGTTTGAATGGTAAAATTTAAGCTACTCTTTTAAAATTATATATTATTCGTAAATCTGACTAAAAGATTCAATGCCTCTTTAGCCCCCAACCCTCGCACATCATTTACTTGGTAATAAATTTGGCCATCAGTGACGTGCGTATGTATGTTTTTTACTATGGAAACAATGACATTTGACAAACGTGTTAATATGAACCTGCGATTTGAGGTACGGACAAAACTTCTATCAGGATTGAAAATTTTACACATCGTTTTTTCGTTTGCACACACAGTTAATAGGAATAAATAAACCGCTCTGTTAGAACCTGCTATCGGATTGGACTAAAAATGAGGAAAGTCGACCTTGACAGGCTTCACGTTTGGACCAGAACACACATATTTGCTGCATAGCTGCTTTGAAAACCCTCTTCAAAACATCAACAGCATTAAACCTTCAGTCGGTAAAACAGGACCACTGTAGTGTAAGTGTGTGTGTGTGTGTCAAAGAAAGCGAGTGTGTATGTGTGAGTATAAAACAACGTTCATCGCTGGGAAGCCAAACATTAACACAGCAGACTAAACACTTTAAGACAGCCTGAGAGGGAACCAAAACAAAAGCGAGCCACTGTTTGAAAAACACGAACGAGGCTTTGAACACGTGCTTATTTGTTCGTAGGCTTTCGAAGCTAAAGGTGCACCGAAAGTGCAAATAAAACGTCAAATCTCCACGGGGGACTTTGTCCATGACTGCAGCCGGGCATCCACAGCGTCTCTCAGGGATCGACTGTTAACACGTGCTACATATCATCACATGTAAATTACGAATTGTACAAATGAAAGCAATGTAGTTATGTTAACTTTAAAACATTTGTCAGGCGTTATACGTTTACGGCAAATTAAAAATACCGTAGCTAGCCGAGCTAAATAGTTGACTAGCTAGACAGGTCTTTACTTTCTTCGTTTACGCATAATAAAGAGAACTAATTTAAGTAGATTTAGTTTTTTTTAGCTAATTCTGATAGGCTGTGTTAAACGATGGAGTGAAATAGTTAGTCTAATATCTCTTTTTTTAGTAACGAATAAAAGACCGATTTTTTGTTATAAAATGCTCGGAAAGTTTTTTTTTTTTTTATGTGTCAAATAAACCAGTCACGCTAAATTGTACCAAATTTTAACTAAAATGTCTCCAACATTAAAGCTAAGCAATATTGGCTTATATCATTGCTGCGTCCAAAATAACTACGTTCTGTATAGTACAGTTATGGGTAGTACGAATAAAATTAATATGTCATCACGTGAAATTAAAACAGCATAGAATTTTTAATTTGGATAATATTTACTTGGATGATGACAAATAAGTGCAATTTTACCACGAGGAAAGTACTTTAAGACTTCTTTAATACTTAAAAAAGTGCAGAGTTGCTATTTTCCTATAAGCCGAGTCGCCTCTCTTGTGGGCTTATGGGATGGTAAAGTGTTGCTTTGTATGCATACTTTAGAATCTGAGCGGAAGTAGTAGGTCATCCAGGAGGTTTTAAGCCACCGTTATTTTCAAATACTAAGAATTCAGAATTACTGCTCACCCTAAATACTGTTTTTTTTGCAGACTTTATAGTAGGAAAGTATGCGGTTTTCGGACACAGTCCATCAGATACCCTGGCACCAAAGCGGTGTCACGCTCATGAATCACACTTGCATAAAGACGCCGTTTCGACCGGTTGCCATGGTAACATAGATGAGTTTCACTTGCCGACATATTGTTTTTCTTCTGACTTACTTAAACAAAACATTCCGAAGGAAGATTCGACGGTTGTGTATAAAAGTAAGCAATTTATTTATACATTCTACTGAACGAGATCGAACAGAAGCAGTGGGCGATGCCTGGCAAAGATCATCGTTCCTATTGGTAGTCGCACCACCAAATCGCTCCAGATTTGCATAATCTTTTCGCCACTTTGGCCACACCCCTATTTATTGTAGCTAGCATAAAGCTAGTTTCTAGTCTTGCACCTAATCTATGTTGATAAAATGGAATAGTACATTTTTTAAATTATTTTTAGTTGCTTTGCTGGAAGTTTGTAAAACCTCGACTATATCATGAGGAATTGTTATACAGTTTAGAAACATCTTTGTGTATTAAATAACATTTCTGTCTTCTATTTCTCCACCAAAAACAAACCGGGAAAAGAAGCGAATGTTTTATGGTCGCATTTGAATAAATTCTCATTCGTTTTTTTTTCATTCCGAACATCTTGCACGGAAAGCTTGTGATTTCCTAAGACAGCTGTAGCAAGTCGAAGACTGAAGTCGAGCTCGCGTTGGGATGAACTGTACCAGCTGGCAGATGGTTTTATCAGGAGCCGTTTGGTTCAAGGACGGATAAGCAGACAGAACGTCTAGCAAAACACACACACAAACACACACACACACACACACACACACACATACGCAGACTAAATACCAGCAACCCCAATTACAGCAGGGTCAAAAAGGTTTGAGTACACAACCAAGAATGACACTAGCTTTAACTGTAATAATACTGTAATAACACAGTAATAAGGCATATATTACAAGTCGATATTACAAAAACTGTAAAAACTAAAAGCATTTTAGTGTGGATTCAGAAGGTTATACTGTTATACATGTTTTTATCAACATTCGGGAAAAAAAAAATGTTATTATAGGAAAAAATATAATAAACTTCAATAAAAAAATCATTTTAATAATTTTTCCAATTGTTTTATTTGAGATTTTTATTCTGTATATTATTTTAATTATATCATTTAAACATTATCTTTTGTCCGATCTGATCTGTTGCACATCTTTCACCTCACTGGTCAAACCCACTTTTATTTTAGTAATGAAGTTTAATGGAGCAGTGCGGAGTATCGCACGTTTGGATCTGATTTATAGCGGACGGAGAGATAAATGACTCGGAGCTGCTGGTTAACACGTGAGTTACACACACACCTTTACGCATCTCTACACACCCATGGGCACAAAACGATGAACAGATGGAGCGTCCGCCATTTTTAAAGGATCTGCAGCGACCAATCACAATCAGTCCGCACATGATTCTGATTATAAAAGCTAATATAAAGTACAAGCATCTGAATTATCTTCAAAGACATGGACAAGCTCGTATGCCTTTCCCGTACTCAAACTGCCCCGGGTGGGGGTAATACGAAGACCTGGGCTTTTATTTCACCTTACTAATTGGTACTGACATCAGTGACGTTGTGCAGGGGAATCCCCAAATTAAAGGCTGCGGTCTGACCCGGCTGTAAAACCACAGTGTCGTCTTATAACTACAGTGTTTCGAATGAACATCATGCTCTTTCTTTCTTTCTTTCTTTCTTTCTTTTTTTATTCCAAATTCTGTTTCTACTTATTTAAATATAATCCATGACTGGTTTTTATGTTGGTTTTAAGCTTTTTCCAAAGTAAAAAACCCCAAAAAAACAAGTAAGGTAGACTATGTTCTGTACACAACGACCAATTAGCTGCAATCGCTAAATAAATACTTTCATGTGATACATAAACTTTATATCGGTGTCATATTCATTTCTCCCTCTTTTACCCGCTAATACATCAGAGACCCCATCCCATCATTTGATCCAATGAGATTTCATTAAGTTTGCTAGGTTCACCAACCGCGCCAGAAAATAAACGGCGGGAAAGTTAAAACTGACTGACGATTGGGAGGTGAGACAAACCTTTCACGAAAAGTTTTTTTTAACTAAACATTAACCTCAACTTGATCAAGGTACGGGACACGATCAAGAGCCTACATGGAACCCCGTCAACAATTAATGATCTTCCGTCCACTTTTTCCAAAAACTATTGATCCAAAAGACATTAATCCAAATGCGGACTGTCCAATGGGTATTTTCCCAGCGAAAGATCACACAAACTTGGTTTAACAGCGGAAGAGCGGTTACTAGTGTGCGGGGTAGGGTAAAAAGTGTACGGATCATGGTTAGTCTTCGTTAGCACTAGCACTCGAGCTAATAATTTACCTCAGAAGTACAAGCACTACTGAAAACCTAAATCTGTTTCCTTGTCTTTCAAACGAAATTCTGACAAAGTGCAGTAGCATCCATACAAACTAGATTAAGTGGTGCCACCGCGTGACAGTGTTCTTCACGTTTTTCGGCAGGTGGTGACCAGATTTTTGGCACGTTACTGCCACCTTTTGCTCTGGAGGCTGATGACAACAGCCAACCATTAGATTTAGTTTAAGTTTTTCCTTATTAAATCTAAAAATTTTTTACTCGAACCTTTTAATGTCACTATTTTATCCCAACGCCTAAATAAATATCCAGTAATAATTCCTGTTTAATTTAGGTCATTATTTAATAGCGTAATGTTTAACGGTATACATATTTTTTGCGCAACTGGTTCGGTGCATGTGTAGCGAACACAATCCTTGTTTCACTCTCAACCGTATGTCCCAAATCAAAACACATCAATACACATTATAATGACAAAATCTGTGATCGCACCGGAATCGGAATTCGAATTAAAAAATAAATAAATAACTAACTTAGATTTAGTAGGCTAATTTTGCTATGTTGCTGTAGCTTAGCTTGCTACATTTACATTTACAGCATTTGGCAGACGCCCTTATTCAGAGCAACTTACATTTATCTCTATTATACAACTGAGCAATTGGGGGTTAAGGGCCTTGCTCAGGGGCCCACGGTGGTGGCTTGGTGGTGCTGGGAATCAAACCAACACCTTGACCACTTAAGCCACCACTTGCTACATTTCCCGGTGTGGTAGCTTCAGTGTAGTGAAGCCTCATTTAATGTAGAGTAACTAATAGCTTAGCTCACTACATTTTTTTATTTATTTTTTTATTTCTTGCAAAACACTGCCATTTTTTTCTTTTTTTAAAGTGAACACATGCCCTAGCCTTTAATTTGATCAAAACCAGTAGCACTAGCACTCATGCTAGAAATGTTTACCTCAGGAATACGAGCAATACTGTGTTTCCTCACACTTTAATCAAAATTATGATTCACTGAATTCACTTTAATACGTTATTAAGGCTGACAACACACTCCACAATCTGTTATTCATATTTTTAGGTTGCACAGGTCCTTTTTATCGAAGTAACTACATCTGCATTCATGGGAACGGAATTTACTAGGAATTTACCTCAGAAGTACAAGTGCTACTTAAAACATGTTCAAATCTGCTTCCTTTTCCTCTTTATTTCAAATTCCGCTACTACTTATTCAATTTAATTTAATATGTTGCTACGGGTTATATTTCTATTTTGGTCCAACATTTTAGCGAAACAAGCAGCACTTATTTTGATCAAATTTACCTCAGGAGCACAAGAGCCATTTGCAACATGCTGCCTCTCAAGGACAACATGTGGAAGCAAACACGGCAAAATAAATACACGCCTCACACGTGATTCAAGAAATTAGCTGTGTAATATAACATAAAACTACTACTCCCAGCGTAAACCAGTTATTTAACACAAGCTGCGCTCTACTCTTCTCGTAAATCGACAGCGGACGCCTGTGAATTTGGACATTTTCAAGTGACTATATTTTGGCAAAGTGCCAGATGAATCAATAACCCTGTTGACCATTTACTCTATCCCCTCCTGTGCGAGTGTGTGCGCGTTAAGTGACACCAGATGCTTGGACAAAGGCGTGTGTGTGCGCTTTCTGTAGCACATTCCAGTCCGAGGTACTCCAGCTGACCCTGTGCTCCAAAACAAGTCATGCGAGCTCTGTGTGTGTGTTCAAATGGCCCGAACCAGGATACGCTAGTATAACCAGACTCTTGATCCAAGATCAGTGGAATATATATTTAGTACGTGGGGTTTAATTGTATAATGAAATACAGCGTAACTAACTATCTGGAACATGCAGCTACAGGTCATTTAAAGTTTAGTGTCTCTGTAGCCCTGTCAGGCTCGAGTGGGTTGAGTTATGGACAGAGGTATCATACCTTCCTCCGTCTGTGATCCTGTGACATGAAATTTACTTAATTTTATTCTTCAAATTTATGGTGATTAGCAGAAACCCTTACCCCGAGTGACTCACTTTCGTTTCATGTTATGCCACCAAGCAGTTGAGGGTTAGGGACCTTGCTGGAGGAAGCGGCTTGGCGTTCACTAATGTTCCCCATGATGGGTGTGACCTGAGACGCTAGTTAGATTTTCATCCATAGATACAGTACCGGAAATATCTACATGTTGTTAGACGACTATCTTTTTATTGGCCACATGACTCGGGATCGTTGAAGCAGCAATCTGTCTGATCGCCGTACGTCTGGGAAGTCTAAACACAGGGTTCAAAAGTTGACCAAACCTTTTGTCCCTCCTTATAATTTGAAGGCAACACCTATATTACATGGCCAGTTGAACAACAAGAGGAGAACAGCGGGGTGTAACAGGTAGTTTTCTAATTATTTAAAATACACATGATTGCCTATTTAGATCCCCTCACATTTACAAGGTGAGTAACCCCTGCATCACATGATTGGCACCTGCTGGCAGGCGCGCAAAGGTACGTAACGTTTCTCAGGACGTTGCTGAATGGTCCCAATGTGCACGTGTGATGTAACTCACCTTTTAAACACCTCGCTCGGGTTCCTCTCGCACTCTCCAGGCTTCAGCGTGCTCTGAATGGCAGAGTCACAAATTTTCTTCTCGTACTGCGGTACGAGGCCACTTCTGCAGATTTGCGTCACCAGGCCTCGTATAAACCCGCTCACGCACACCGTGTCAGAGTCGTCGGCGCGACAGAAATGAAAAGCAAGGCAGAACTGGCTTAAACTGCGGTGATTGCCATGCTGCGAGCTTGGCCACAGGAGCTCCGTGCAAAGTGCCGTTTTGCCGCTTCCTGGTCCGCCCACCAGCAAAACGCCCCATGATCCCGATTTCCCTGTCGCTGATGATGCGCCACCCCCCAACGCGGCCGGATTTTCCCTCTCTGCACCGCAGGAAGTGCCTGTTTTCTCCTGAAGGCAGTGCTGGATCTTGTGGAAAACCCACTCTCGGCAGTAGAAGCGTTTTCCCTGCAGTAAACTCGTCTGAGCCATGGTAACAGATTTATGGCTAGCTATGCACACACCGATCCATTGCACCACACATGTGCGCTTTGGGGATGCATCGGGTTATTCAGCGACGGTGCTTCTTTTTTTCTTTTAAATTGTATCGGCTTACAAGATTGCTCGTTGCTTCAGGTTCGGGCTACGATGCAGTTCTTGCATGCAATTCTTCCATTTGTTCTAAACAGACCTTCAAATTTAGTAGGTCGTTATTGTTGCGTGATTGTAGGTAGCGTGTAATATCCAGTTCGTACGGGGTTCATGATGTCCTTTCCATAAGTCATTTCAATGTTGCCTTTCCGTCTGGGGATAAAAAGAAATCAGAAAGCTTTAACTCACATTAGCTTACAAACTATACATTTAGATGAGCTGTTGTGCAGACTAAACATTTGTTTGTTCACAACCCTTAGCTAAAAGTACATGCCATACAGTGGCCTCGTTAACCAATACCACGAATATTATGGATACTCTGATATACGGCAATTACTTTGATACTTCATTACAATAAAGCAGTATAATGACCTAGCAATTTGTTGCGTCTGCTGTATCCAAGCCTCAACACGCAAATGCGATGATACCTGGATTAACGCATTAACGCCACACAACACTAACACTACTGTGGTATTCATCTGTCATTATTGACTCAATGGCTATCAAAGTATATCATACCAGTACAATAACACCCTGGTTATTATAGCAATGTTGGACCGCTGTGCATTTTTCCATAAACACCAATACAACAAGTACTGTTACACCGATACTGCAAGTACTGTCAAACCAATACTACCAGTACTGTCACACCAATACTACAAGTACTGTTACACCAATACTGCCAGCACTGTTACAAAAATACTGCAAGACTGTTACACCAATACTGCAAGTACTGTTACACCAATACTGCAAGTACTGTCACACCAGTACTGCAAGTACTGTTACCGCAAGTACTGTTACACCAATACTGCAAGTACTTTCCACAACAATACTGTCAGTACTGTCACAACAATACTGTCAGCGCTGTTACACCAATACTACAAGTACTGTTACACCAATACTGCAGGTACTGTCACAACAATATTACAAGTACTGTTACATGCTGAAAATTTGTTGTAAAGAAATCAAAAAAATTCACACCGAATGGAAACATAAACACACCAACACAATAATTGATGTATCGATACTACAACACACTGACACCTTCATACACACCATCACTAAAAATACTCTGACACACTAATATTAAAAAAACCCCAAAGTATCAGAACACCTGAACATCACATCCGTGTGTCGTTAAAACACCCTAGTCCAGATTTAGTGTCACTCTTTATCCCTATCACCACCTCCAGACTTCTGCGCACGTTTTCCCACTAGATTCTGTTGCATGACCGTGTTTTACATTTACATCCCGGCAGACGTCCTTTTCCAGGGCAACTTACATTTATACAACTGAGCAATCGGGGGTTAAGGGCCCTTTTCTTAGGCCTTCCTACAACAATGGTCACTTGGTGATGCTGGGAATCGAACCCATAATCATTTTTATCAGTCTAAAACCTTAACCTTATCATGTGTTTATTCAGTCACAATAGTATTAGTGAGATCAGACACTAATGTTGAGCTGAGGAGGTCTGGGGTTCAGTCTGGGTTCCAGTTCAGGTGGTAGCGCAGTGGTTAAGGTGCTTATTTGGAAGATCGGGGTTTATGATTCCCAGCACCACCAAGTTGCCACTGTGGGGCCCCTAAGCAAGGCCCTTAACCTGTAAATGCTCAGTTGTATAAAGAGATAAATGTAAGTTGCTCTGGATGAGGACGTCTGCTAAATGTCCTAAATGTAAATGTAATGTTGAGTTGCGTCAGAATCAGGGATCATCGTGCCTTTATGAGGCTCAGGGGGTTTGTGCACAGCGGCATTGCCATGCGGGAACAAGGTTCGAGTCTCCGGGTTCCTGGTGGAGGAATTAAATCATGATAGAACATTGTAGAAATGTAGAACGGTTTGCTGAAGACACAGGGTTATGTAGATGTGAGGTGTCCACAAACTTTTGATCGAGTAGTGTAGATCAAGACACCAGATTTTCTGTGATACCCTGATTGGTTTAATGGCATTAAAGACATCTAAAGACTAAACATCTGTAACACTGGGCAACAGCTGCATCATTTCCATTGATCACAATGATCGATTATCGATGTTCACGTCAATCAAGTTGTGTAGATCGATTACAAAAAAATGACTATAAATAAATTAAAAGGTTGTTTGACGCCTCAAACCAAACAGAAAATTAGTTTTATTTATTTAGGTTTTTTTTTCCTACAGTAACATGAGGACATCCCGCATTACACACACTGTAGTGACGGGCAGCGCTGCATGTCTCATTTTCCTGTCGCAATAAAATCGGACTTATATAAAAGAAACCGAGTTTATTCTTTCTTCTCTTTCCTTTATTATGTTTGCAAACGCTCAAATGACTGACGTCTTTCTTTATCTCTTCTCTCACCTTTTTCCTCTCTTTCTTTTTTTTCGTGCTGCTCCTTTAAATTCAGCCGAGATGATTTAAAAAATCCGATTCCGGAAAAAAAAGATCCGTCGTTATTTTTGTTAATGCAAATAATAAAAAAATAAAAATAAAATCCCGACCAAATATATAAAGATGATTTGTTTTTTATCCTTTATTTATTGTTTTTCCTCCCCCGCTTTCGGTTTAGTTGCTCTGGTCTTTTTTCTTCCAGCGGGACAGCGGAGCGCTCACGCATACAAAACAGACCTCCGAAGAAAACTGCTCAACGAGTTGCCAGATATTCGGTTTTGACGTCTTTTAAACCTACTTTTTAATCTGTTTTTATTATAAAATTAAGTAATATTTTCTATTGTATTTCGTTTTCGTCAGTTATGTAATCGGATCATACACATGATTATCTTTTATTACTTTGTAATATCAATAAACGTATAAATTAATTAAAAGTAGTGTTTATTTAATACAATTATTCAAGTAATTATGTGACATGGTTACCATTTAAATCAGTATTAATTTTGTGTACATACTTCTAAATAAGTATAATATCCAAATACAAAATATTTTAAATTAAAAAAGAATAAAATTTTTATTTTAATTTTTTTTTTTACAGGTGGCTGTTAACGGGTTGTAAACAAAATACCTGGCAAACAACGAATACTACGTCACTGCTGAAGCCGGAAGTAAACTCTCCCATATCGTTAAACGTATAAGCTTGCTTTTTTGAATTCGAATTTGATTCACGAATCAGTAACTTTAAAAAAGTAAAAAAAAAATAAATTAAAAAGTTTGCAAACGTCAAAAGAGTCTATGTATATCTATAATTTTAAAATATATTTTTAACGTTATAACTTTACAAACTACGTAACATCCGGGTATTACGACCCCGCCCCTTTTTTAACGACATTTAAATGCGTCATTATTTAATGTAAGTAAATTTATCCATCTCATTAATATACTTTTAATAAATAACAGTTTATAACTGACGGATACATTAATAGTTTTATTCTCAGTTGAAATTATTTAAAAAATACATTTCATGTGAGTTGTAAACAAAGCCTGTGAGGGGATTTCCCCAGCAAGGGATGCTGGGATTTGTGGTTTTGTACAGATCACAGCTGCAACATCAAAGCCACTAAACAAATTAAAATAACCAAGCAAAATAAATAAATGATCAAATTTTACAATCAAACAGGACATTTTGTATAAAAAGAGCTGACTGTAGTGTGTTTCCGGTATGCGCTGGTTAGAACTTAACAAAAGTGGTCCAAAGAATGATATCATGTGACACCAGCACAAGGTTCATGAATGGCATTGGCTTTCTGATGAATGGCAGAAGTGTAGGCTATTCTGTGTGGTCGGATCCTAAAGAAGAGCTGCAATAGTTACAATCGATTCATGTCAAACAAAGACACCATGTGCCACACAATCAATGACAATCCATAGCAGCCCACCATGTCCTTCTACCAAATACAGATGGCTTGCGATGCCTGTACCTCCACATGGTGGCCCAAAAGGGAACCTACCAGAGATGTAAAAGTAGTAGTACAGACACTTATGTTTAAAAAATACATTACCTGTATGTGTTTCTCTAATTTATTTACTTAATTCATTTTTTTCTATTTATTATATAGGGTTTTGTTGTAAAGGCAACCATGTGATTATAAATTCAAACCCTTTTCATGGTACAAAATCTTCATCATCTGCCCAACTTCTCCTTTTCCCGTGTTCAGATGGAGCTCCTGTTTTTTTTCTTCCTAACAGCGCTGTAAAACACCCACGCGACAATTTAGACATCAAGCCGAATACCTGCCATTACTTACACATGCTAATTCAATTTCTGCAACGCAACAGCCAATTCCTAAAGCAAACTGGACCCCCACTCGGCTGTTTCCCAGCTTATCTGACACCATCGGGGGGGATTCCGATAATTACTGTGATTTTTTCCCCTTGTCTTTATGTCCAGAAAAGGAAAGTTGCCAAGTCTAAACCCTAAAGTGCATCTCGAAGGATGCTAAAGGTTTTCTTCGCGCTGTGCTAATCAGCCACCTCTGAGAAAATAGAAAAACCTCCTGTGGGGTCTACTTGGCACCTGGATGCCGACGTGTGTCATTATAACTAACGAACCAGTGTTTTCTCCTCTATTTCAGTCAGCGATGGGAAGATCCTGAGCGCTGTGATTATGGAAGATATCAGCTTGCCATATATTTGCGATTCGTTCGTTAAGCTGAGCTCTTAATGTCCCCAGCGGTAAGGATTTCTGCTCAGTCATTGTTAAGCACTAGCACACAGCAATATTATACATGATTTTGGTAAAATCTTTTAGCTAAGATGTTTTTTTTTTGCACTGAATCTGTAACACACGTTTGTGATGTAATGCCATGGGTTTATAATGCACAAAATATATGATGAGATTAGATCCAGTGCCTAGAGAAAATCAACATACCCCTCGAATAATACCCCCTAATACCCTAATCATCCTGCCGATTTTTTTTTTTTGGAAATGGTATTATTATGTTAATGATTGCACGTGGTTACAAGGCAATGAAATTCATGTGTTTATAGCGTCTATAAACACATGTACAGTTATATAAATAGCAGATATACAAAAAAAAATTCTAAAATATTAAATGAATAAATTTATATGTGCAAAAGACATGATAGGAGAACAGCCCCTTAGTGTGCTGGTACAGTGTCCACAAACTTTCGACCTTAGTGTATACAGCACCTATAGTTTGTCTCTATCTTGATAGATAGATAGACAGACTGACAGATAGATAGATAGATGATCAGATCAACTAGACAGATCAGACACAGACATAGATCAGATCAACAGACAACAGCCAGACAGATCATAGATTAGATCCACAGACAGTCAGACAGTCACAGACAGACAGACAGATAAATATAGATAAGCAGAAGAGACAGTCAGACATAGACAGTAGATAATCAACGACAGACAGACAGATAGATAGATCAACAGACAGTCAGACAGACAGACAGACAGATAGATAGATAGATAGATAGATAGATAGATAGATAGACAGTCAGACAGACAGACAGATAGATCAGACAGTAGACAGGACCGACAGATAGATCAACAGAACAGACAGTAGATAGATAGACAGTCAGACAGACAGACAGATAGATAGATCAACAGACAGTCAGACAGATAGATAGATAGACAGACAGTCAGACGACAGACAGACAGATAGATAGATAGATAGATAGACAGTCAGACAGACAGACAGATAGATAGCTCAACAGACAGTCAGACAGACAGATAGATAGATCAACAGATATACAGTAGACAGATAGATAGATCAACAGACAGTCAACAGCAGACAGACAGTCAGACAGACAGACAGTCAGACAGACAGACAGACAGACAGATAGATAGATAGATAGATAGATAGACAGTACATACATCTTAAAAAGACTAAATTGAATTTATTTTCTAGGCTGTTATGTGATAAACGGTCAAGGTTTTTACAGGTATGATGATTTTCTCTAGTCACTGCAGATTGGAGGTTTGACTGATATAACAACAGTTGATGCTGGTTGATTTGATCGTATTTTTCAAATTGATGTATTGATTTAAAACACATTGACTAAGTACTCAATCTCTGATTTGCTGAGGCAGGATGGGGGATCCATTTACTGACAGAAGCCTCAAAACACCACTCTAAATCGCTCGCAATAAACGCGCCAGTGTTAAAGATGTCCAAAGTGTAAATGGTTTCAAAGATAATCAATTACTACTTATTAATAATTCATTAGAAACAAATTATTCAAAAAGAACAGACTAGACTAGCCGATAATTCCCAGTGGGGAGTTTATGTACAGTCTGGACAGTGATATGGTTTTTTTTATGTAATTTTGCCCCTGCACACCCTTTCAGTGGATTCAAAATGAAGCAAATCAAGGTGTGATTGCTTAAGCACAGACTTTCAACTTTAATTCAAAGTTTAACTGTTCAGAAAGTTCAGCCATTTTCACAAATAATTGGCCAATTAACTTGCAAGCAGTTTCATAGTCAGTTGACAAGTTAAGGAGATAAAACGATCTGGAGTTGACTCCTGGTATCGAATTTGGTTATTGTCATTGGACTGGTTATTAGGCAGATCAAAGAGGTTTCGATTAATATTAAGGAGGCCATTAGAAGGCTAGAAAAAAAGGAGTAACCAAAATAATTGTGTGAAAAAAAAGGAATGCCCTGAAACGAAAGGAGAGGGAAAAGTTGCACTCATTGCATCATCAGTTAAACATGGTGGTGGGGCCATGGAACTGAGCCACGGGTGTTGATGTAATATGAAATCTGATAAAATTAATTTTAACTTTTGAGTATCTGATACGCTCTGCTCAGAATTAGCCAGTACTGATAAAATAATTATTAAACGACGCAAAACATCCAAAAAAATAAAAAGCAAACCCAAGAAGTCCGGTACCTGACCTCAAAACCAACTTAATGTTAGGACTGTAGCTGAATTTCGGAAAAACCAGAATGGACTGGTAGCAGAACAATAGTCCACATCCAATAAACATTGAATCAACAAATGTTGTAGCCTAAAGATTTGGTTGACCAGAATCTGGCTTGTCCTCACACTAAGTGTGAGGTCGATGTGGAGGTTGGGTGGAGATATGCTTAAGCAGTCAGTGTGGTGAAAGTCTGGATATATATATACACAATACTAAGCCAACACCCTCTCTTTAACCATCACAATTCCCTTCTTCTGACATCCCTTTACCCCCACCCTCTGGCCAGCCTACCCCCTCCTCAACTCATTCCTGAATCTTCTTCTTTATTAAAAAGAAGCTTTGCCAATTGAGGGTCCCACCAGAAAGACTCTCATAATTGTAACGTTTGATAAAACCTTGTCTTTTTGTATACTCGAGCCAGGGTTTCAAGCATTAGAGACATTGATAGTTAACCATTGTTGGACTAGACTATTGTTGGAAATGGACCAATAGGATCTATACTCTCCCTATGACACACCATTATCGATTCTAAAATAACCTTCCCCACTTCACCTCAGTGAGGTAAAGGTAATTCTTTATCAACAAGATGAATATGTTTATGTTCCACATAACAGCTAGCATGAAAGTAGGTCCTTGTGTTGTAACAAACATATGGTGACCTGGTTTAGGCTTGAGATTCATACTACTAGATAATTGATGATCCCTACTGTCTTTTTGCCCAGATTTTTCCTGCTGGGTTTGAGGAAAAAGCACATACTTTCCAGCTTTAGAACTGCACAATAGTCGAAACCCTGAACTATAACCACAACTATTTTTCAGAGAACTTACATTCATCTTGCTTTTTATTATTCAAATAAGAAGTTTAGGTTTAAGGGCCTTGCTCAGGGGCCCAGCAGTGGCAGCTTGGTGGTGCTGGGAATTATATTTGATATTCTGATAAGCAGTCACTGAGCTACCACTTCCTTCACTTTGAACCGCTACCGTTGTGTATGCATACTATCACGTCACTTGCTGTATTATCCAGTAAAAGCAAAAATGCCCAGAGCTCTTTTTTGGGGGGGAAATAAACAGCAGTTGGCAGGGACTGTAGGGGCAGAAGCCTAGTTCTAACGATGTCCAAGTTTCCTCTACTGCATCTCATTTTCATTACATAAATAAACTCAATAATGCCCAGAATTGGATACTGCAGGGGTCACCAAACTTGGTCCTGGACTACCAGTGTCCTGTAAAGCTTATCTGTGTTGAGGCAAGTTGGAGCTAAACTCTGCAGGACTTTGGCTCTCCAGGACAGAGTTTGGTGACCCCTTATTAACAAACAAGAGAAGATCTTCATCCCTCCCCACCAGAGTGCACAAGCATTTTTGATTTTTTTGGCCTCCAGATCAAGGTTTGCATTGGCTTCAACAAAAAATTTACACACCACTTTTCTTCAGATACTTTTCCTCAGAAGCTCAGTCATTTATTTAAAACAAAGTGAGCTCATTGCTAACATTACCTAAGCTTAAGTACAACTTTGCCAGACTCCAGGACTCCAAGCCCAATTATGAGTGAACAGCAATGGGTATAAATACTTAATTAAATGTAGCAGCTGCACAATCACAATCCACTTATATATTTTGATATTTTCCTTTCTTTTTTTTATTAAATTGAATAAATAATAAAGAATGTTACATTTAGCCAAAATGCTATAAAATGGTAGCTCAGTGGTTAATATATTGTTACATAAGTTTAATTTCCAGCACCACCAAACTGCAACTCGTGGAACACTGAACCCTTAACTGCTCAAATGGATAAAGAAAATGATAGAAATGTAAGGTGTTCTGAATAAGGGCATCTAACAAAATGGCAGAAATGTATATGCAAAACACCCTTTTAAATTGCTAATGCTTAGCTAAAGGTATACATTTATTTTCTTATACATGTACATATAAAACATCCAGAAACAAGCAATGGGTAAATAAGTCATGGAGTCCTTGACCATTGGGATGTCTTTAAAAAATGTCAGAATATCATTGTAAAAGCAAGACAAAAATGTCTTTACCAAGACATCAAACTGAATATCCTTTTAATGGGAATGGAATTATGATGGTTTTTTAAGTGATGTGCTAATACGGCACTTTCAAATATTTATCAATATTTTGTTGGTATAATCATGTTTTACTCTAAAACTAATAATAGTACAATACAAAAATGACAAAATAACGGCAAAACCGGCAGTGTTTAGATCGACTTCCTGACTGTCGTTCAAGGAAAAAAAAAAAATAATAATAAAAGAATAGACAATGTGGCACTTCAGTCACCCAGATGAAAGAAGGGTGGAAGGGTGACGGGGGAAGGGCACACATTCTCACACAACACACACACACACACACACACTGCGTGGGTGTGTCCAAGTGTGACCTTAATTCTGCAGTGCAAACACACACATGCTAGCTTTCCATTCACATAACTAACCCTGAGGTCAGAGTTACATCGTGTGTGTACCAAGAAAAAGCATGTTTGAACAATTTTTTTTTTTTTAAATTAGAGGGGAAACAAGTTTTTCAACAGAGTTTAGTCTTGGGTCCATTTTGGATAAACATGACTGTAATTTCATATATTTATATATCTTTTGTTTCACAGCTTTATTTAACATCAAAGTATACAATTAAACCGTTACGTCCACCTACCTGTCCAGTTCTCTAATGTGTGTGCTAGCAAGGAGCATAGCTAATGTTAGCAAAGTGTACAAATGTCCCCTAGATACAATGCTGAAGCCAAATAACCCTGTTTTTGCAACAAGTACCATTACATGGAACAGTCTTGTCAAGTTTTATATCAGAAGAAACGGTGGCTGTTGTAACGGTGGTTATTATAGAACCCACCTGTGTCTAGCATCCGATTTCACCTTTTCCAAGAGCTCCAGGAAGTAAAAAGCACCTGCACGGCAGTGCCACAATATAATAAGAAGCCGAACTATAGGGCTGACTGAATAGACCATTAAAAGGTGGTTGCTGAACTCAACCCCCTGGGCAAAGTGATGGCATCCACATATCTTAGTCTTCGTGAAACAGCATGAGAAGACATCTGTAGCGTGTCATTTAACACTATGTATAGGCCATGGTGATGGTCAACCAGTCGGTGATCCAGTATCTGTTTATGCAAGGAAATGCCTCTCCCCAAATTTTGTTCTGAGGCAAATGAACAGATGGTTTGAGTTCATTACTGCTATTCGTTCCAAATAGTACAGTAGATTGCATTCCAGAGACAACAAGTAACCCCCTGCAGGTTCTACTTGAATGAATAGATTTAGGTCATTGCAAAAGCGGTAGACTGTGTACAGTTAGCTGATAGCCAGAGCATGCAACTTTCCCTTTTTTTTTTCCTGCTGAAGTGATCTAGAATTTCCAGAGGTCTTGTCTGTGGTCATAAGTAGGGACCTTAAGGGTCTCTAACACAAGAAAGACATCTCACACCAGGATACTGGAGAATCAGAGTGAGGAGATACCTTCTCTTTTACAAAGGTTGTAATTGGTTTATGAGCCCCTGAGGGATGCCATCTGTGGTGCTGTGAGACAATTATGTGGCCACCACATAACACTGTCTAACAGTCCCTGAAGAAAAGCATTTATTTTAGGTAACGGGCAGGGCAACAGATCCAGTCAAAGGTATGCACAGCATTTGCAGAGTATCCAAGGGTAAGCAGTATGTGCTCTTTTATTTTGGAGTGGTTCCTTAGCTGCTGGGCTCAGGAACTGCAATACTAAGTTTGTAAATGGTTTCCAGGATTCAAACCAACAAGTACACGTAAACCTGGCTGGGGTAGTAAATCTTTCTGTCCTTCTGGAATAGCAACACCAAAGCATTGCCACCTATCCTAGGGCCATGAACAGCCATAGAGTAATGTGGTCCAGCTCTGAGAAGGTTCTTACATCTCTGCCAGAAGGAGCAGAATTAGTTGGTAGAGGTGGATAATTTCCAGATCTGAGTTACCTCTTGTGGGTGCAGACATCACTCTTCTGGGCTGACCCAGGGCACCATTTTAGTACCCAAGTTGCATCAAGCGAGTCTACCTGTCGTTTCCAAGTTTCTGTGCAAGGCAGACAAAGATATTTGTCCTTGTACTAATGTGATGACTGATTTATCTGTGCTAATGTCATGACACTGGAAAGAAAAATCCAAGGGACAGATAGAGAAAAGATGATATAAGAAATAAAATGTGGTCCAACACGTGGACGTGGTGAAAAGAGATCAGACAGACTGTTGCATGCCAGCGGTATTTATTGCAGACACTGGGCCATGCATCAATTCGTGAATTTTTCTCTACAAAGTCCTAACTATCTTTTTTTTAAGTCTGTCTCTTTGCCCTCTCCACTCATCTCAGTCATCTTTTTTTATTGTCATCACTGTTTTTATTGTCTGTCTCTGCATTCCATCTTTTGTCTTCTAATATTTCTATCATTTTTCATCTTTATATTCTTGTTATTGTTCAGCTCTAGATTCTAGACTGTTCACTGTTCTCCTCTGCTCTGGCAAGTACCCATAGCAACAGGAGTTCTGGAAAACCTGTTTTTCACACGTTCACCTGCCACGTCCAGGTGCAGAGAAATTCGACCCCTTTTTTTTGCCGTGTGTGTGAGACAGACAGACAGACGGAGGGAGGGTGAGAGGGAAAGCAAGACAGACAGAAAGATTTAACTGACACGCACAGGGGCAAGACACAGTTCTACCACAGTTCTGTATTCATACCCCACTGTGTGTGCATGTGAGAGTAAGAGAGAAAAACAGATTGATAGTCGGGGTTGATGGTATAACTTGTCCTTTGCCTTACAGTTATATTAATGTTGCTTTAAAATTTCCTCTTTAGTCCAGAGTGACATTTGTTCAGCTGGGCAGGTAAGGGTGATGGTAACGGCAGCTTGGTGGTGCTGGGAATTTATCCCTTGATCTTTCGATCCAAGCTACCACTTTCCCACTGGGATCCACTTTGCTTGGCATACCGTATGTTTTATTCCATGACACAAGCTATGCATTTTGCAGCCAAATTCCATTTTTCCATTAGTTACTAAAAAGGTGCATGTCAGAAAAAAATACATACAAATGATTTGATTAGGTCCTCATTTTTTGATTGCCATTGAAACCAAAATTATGATTCAATTAGCCCCGTAATTAGCACGAAAATAATGTGCTAGCTGAGAAGCTATTCCAATCATGCGCTCTATTTATCCTGAAATTATTTTACATTGGCACTTTTTAATATTGTGTGGGTTGAAAAATCCAAACTCTACTCTTTACAAACTCTGGCAAACTTTTTTTTTGAAATTCAACACCCACACAGACAACACACACACACACACACACACACACACACACCCATACACGCAGACACAAACCCATTTTACATAAACAGAAGGTCATAACTCTGCTGCGGTTTCTTTTGTCTTTAAGAGAAACACGAGAGAAGGGAATGTGAGAGAGGTTCGAATTTTTGAGTCTGGAGTAAAATTACACCCCACTTACAAATAGTGCGTGTGTGAATGTGTGTGTGTGTGTGTGTGTGTGTGTGTAAGCCCTAATGGCTTTTTGTAGGTGGGTTTGTAAATGCGTGGCTGCTTCTACACATTGTAAGGATTATTACAAGGGATAGTGTGTGTGTGTGTGTGTGTGTGTGTAGCAGTTTGCATGATGTGTGTTAGATAGCAGATAGTTTATTAGAAAAGAAGTCTGCAGCTGAATGTGCGTGTGTGTCTGTGTAGGTAGCAGCTTACAGTGTGTGTTAGTCAGTAGGTAGTGTGTGATAAGAGGAGCCTGAAGCAGTGTGTGTGTGTGGGTAGCAGTTTACAGTATGTACGTTAAGTGGTAGGTATGGTGTTATAGGAGTCTGGAGCGGTGGGTGTGTGTGTGTGTGTGTGTGTGTGTGGGAGGTAGCAGGTAATAAAGAAATAAAATGAAAAACCCTCTCCTTTAGCTGCTCTGTTTCTTAGTGTGGTGCTAAGTGTAATGATTGACATGCAGACTGACCAATGATGGCATGGGAAAGGCGGGGCTTATAAAAAAATGGGTAAAGGCAATGCAAAAAAACCCTAACTAACTTCATTAATAAAACAGACCACTGGTAGGGCATCATTAAGTATTAGTAAAGTGTATTAATATATTATCAACATTATTAGTATATATTATTATATAACTGCTTTAGTGTAGTCACACACACACACACACACACAGTGATGAAAGGTGAGCGTTCTTATGAATAAGAGCTGGAAAGTGAGCTTGACGTCCAGACACTGTTATGACTGCCGAGAGTCTGATTGTATCAGACAGTTCTCTCTCTCTCTCTCTCTCTCTCTCTCTCTCTCTCTCTCTCTCTCTCTCCCCTCCGTCTCTCTCTCTCTCTCTCTAAACCCATACACACTCTGCAATGCCTCATATATACTGTATACAATGCATCGTGTCCATGCTGCAAGACATAAATACTATTTGAGAGCTTTGTCTACGTGTGTGTGTGTGTTTCCAGACTAATAAATGCAGTCGGCCGGTTCAGGCGAGGACAGCAGCCTTTGGAGTAATTGCATTTTCGGCTGCATTATAGTCAAAGTCATAATACAGCTCTTCCTTTCCAAATCCCCACAGAGACAAAAGCATGGCTTTAGAGGAAGTAAACTACGTGCGTGCCAGCGCATTTGTGTGTGTGTGTGTGTGTGTGTGTGTGGGTTCGACATGGAGAAAAAGAATTCTCATACATATCTAATAGACCAGTTCAATCGGCCGCTTTGTCAAAGTCTAGCGGAATGTTAAAACCTACGATTAGACCACTGAACCGAAAACACACAGATAATTTAAAGAGTTTAATTAGACTCGAGGTTTTTAAAAAAAAAAAAAAAAAAAGAGTGCAGCACTAATCTAATTAAGCAAATTCATCCATCTATCAGAATTTTTGTCATCATGTCACGGTGTATTCGCTTCCAGGAGCGATTGCTGCACCTTGAGAAGAATTAAATTGGTCATCAAATTTCAGTGCTGCCAAAATCTTCAAATAGACAGACAGACAGAAAGATTGATAGACAGATCAATAAATAGATAAATAGACAGAACAATAGATAGATAGATAGATAGATAGATAGATAGATAGATATGAATCTGGTCCATCAGCACTATGGTGTATGGCGGCAGAGAGGAACACAGAGACCTTACCTCAGCATTAATGTCCAAGCAGCACACACTCGTCTTCATCTGTCAAGGAATAAACACACACTCGCCTCTCAGTAGTGTTTTTAGTTAGTACGTACCATTCGGATATAAATCATACAGACACACAACAAATGGTGTTTATACTGACCATCAAATAAGTCACTTTGTAGACAAAAGTATCGGGACACCTGCCCATTACATCCATGTGTTTATTGCACTTCCTTTTCCAGATGTAATCTCACGGCGCCTTCTATAACAATCACCACACGTCTGTGCAGGTATTGTGTCATGTGACTGTGTGGATTTTGTGTTCGTTCAGCTACAATAGTATTAGTGAGATCAGACACTGATGTTGAGGTGAGGAGTTCTGGGGTTCAGTCAGAGTTCAGTGTTCAGTTTAAAGGGGTTGAGTCAGAGTCAGAAGGTTCCTGAAGGTTCTTCCACACCAATCAGAACACATGGAGTTCAGGGATTTTCTGTACTGATGCGTTGTAATGCCGGAACGAGGTTTAAGTCTCTAAGATTAATAAAACAGAAAAAGTGAGGAAGCTAATTGTCCTTGTCACATGATCTGCAGTGCACCTGCAGCATTATCAAACGTTGAGATGTTTTTATCTCACGGTGGCAAACACGCGTCTGAAAAAAAAAAAAAACCTGGTCCCTCGCACCACATGCGCGTTATAACCGCACCGCTCTCTATTTGCCGAGCCTGCTGCCTGTCTAGTGTCCAGAAACTTTTGACCTTAGTGTATACAGCACCTATAGTTTGTCTCTATGTTATTAGATAGATAGACAACAGACAGACAGACAGACAAACAGACAGACACATATCGATAGACCGAAAGATAGATAGACAGATCAATAGATAGATAGATAGATAGATAGATAGATAGATAATATAGATAATATACAGACAGACAAATAGATAGACAGACAGAAAGACAGACAAATAGATAGAAAGACAGAAAGATAGATAGACAGATCAATAATTAGATAGATAGATAGATAGATAGATAGATAGATAGAAGATAGACAGGACAGACAGACAATATAGACACGCATCTGGAAAAAAACAGGAACGTTATTCAAAATACAAAGTTTATATGTGCAAAAGACATGATATGTGAACAGCCCTTAGTGTGCTGGTACAGTGTCCAGAAACTTTTGACCTTAGTGTATACAGCACCTATAGTTTGTCTCTATGTTTATATGGGTTTGTCGTCGGTTTGGTAGTCTTAAACTTGCGTGCTGTTCTCCGCATACCACATACTAGTACATTTTGCCTTTTCAGATAAAGTGGTAGATGGAAGATTTGCTCCATGTGACTTGTAGAGTTTGTGGGTTATGACATGTTTATCTTGCTTTTCTTTCAGCGTTACTTTGGCAGGTCTAATACATAAAAAAAAAAAAAAGTTGAATTTTAGGTGTCCTGTAGTGAGATCTACAGCGTGATACCGGGTCTGAAGAATGTCGTCCGGGCTCAACGCGTTCGGCTCATGCACAGCTACTCATTTTCCATCTCTCTCCAATCCTGTCAGCAAAAAAGCCACCAAATATCTATAAGCATTGCTATCACGTTACAGCACTAAGCGTTTCTAAATATACCCTGGGTTAAAACGGCAACAACTTTTCTGCACGATCGCAGGCATATTTCATCAGCATCACTGAATAGGTATGCCGGACGGCCAGCCTGCGTGTCTTGAGGTCTGGGTGGAATAAAAATAAAATCAAAAAGCCAAAGTTCTCAGTTTACAATTGCGGCTTTATCCACTTTTCGGAAAAAAAAAGATATAAAGGCGAACATTTTAGCAGAAAAAATAATAATAAAAAAAAACTGGGTTAGTGTACCATCTGGGTTAGAAATGGCAGAACATTCATCACTCCTACACCGTCATGGGAGGGTCTGTCAGAGCTAACTTCCTGAAGCTAATGGATTTTATGTTTTCTTTTTTTGCTATGCTGGAGAAATAAGCCTCTTGTTCTAGATCTGATTTGTTCCCAAATCCTGTGTCTCCACCGGTCCAGACTTATTTGAAAGATTTCTGTCTAGTCGTTGCTAAAAAAAACAAAAAAAAACCCAAAACAGCGCTCTATAATGAGTCAGAGCTCTGTGGAGGACACACGAATTTGTCTCGTCCAACCATGTCTTCATAGAGTTTAGGGACTTTGTGCAGAGGGGCATTGTCATGATGGAGTCTCTTAGTTCCATTAAAAGAATATCCTTAAATTTTAGCATACATAAACAAGTTGGTGATTCCAATATTTTAAGGTAGACACTAGACATTACAATTAGACATTACAAAGCTGACCAGGTGGAGACAATTTCTGAAGAGGAAGGAAATGTAATATTCATTAGAGAAAGTATTATTTAGAGCAGACAGTATAAGAAAGAAGAGTGTCTTTTCTTTTTAAAGAATACTAAAATGTAGCTGTTGTACCTCAAGGCTGTAGTCGAGGACCTCTTATTATTGCGGAAAAGGAAATTTAATACATGGATGTCTCGAGAGACAACGTTAAGGGCAAAGACACCCCTCATCCCCCGGTTCTCTTTTCTTGAAAACTAAAGTTCAAGTTGATTTAAATAACCATATACTTTCATTTTTTTGGGTTCTGTTCCAAAGACTTGTCCTGATGTCATGTATTTATGGTGTTTTTAGGTTTATTTATTTAGAGAGCCACTTTGACATAGAATAAAAATAATTAAAATATATTCCTAATTAGATCGTTAAGCTTTTCTGAGCTTTGAATGTTGTTTTTAAAACATCTATATTGCTTTGTGCGTGCGTGTGTGTGTGTGTGTGTGTGTGTGAGAGAGAGAGAGAGGGGGAATTACTAATTACACTTATTAGGAACCAGTCTGTTGAGAGCCGTGTGTTTCCTGATTACTGAACGTATGAATGAGCAGATGAATTAATGAGTCTAATTACACTGATTATCTCAGTGCCTTTATGTGCTACAGAAACGAAAGGAAAAACTGGCTTTTGAACCTAAACCCTTCACATGAAGTTTGGAACATGAACATAAACTGGAGCTTTTGGAGCAAAAGATAGTTAGGATTATTAGCTTATGTATGTAGCATTAGCAAAGTTGGGTTTTTTTTAGTCTAAAATGCTTTTGTCCTGTTTAGAAGACAACCATTTTTCAGCTTAAAGTACAAGCTCCTGTTCTGGACACCTTAAACTTCATAAAACTGCTAAATGGCTTCTTATCTTCATGGCTATACAGTACACACAAGGGTGCTGGGGGTGGAGTTAGGGCAATTCCCACTCTTGTGCCCCCCAGAGATCTATTTTTTAGTAGTAACAGTACTAGCAGTAATGTAATAGTAAGATTGGCGTGGAATGGGTGTGGGGGGGGGGCAGATAGTCTTTTATTCATCCATTTATCCATCCATCCATCCATCCATCCATCCATCCATCCATCCATTCAGTGTCTAAACCTGCTTATTACTATTCAGGGCGAAAGGACAACCTAGACAGGTTTCTAGTGCATCACAGGGCCAAATACAGACAAACAACCACACACACACACACACACTCACATCTATGGGCAATTTAAAATTACCAATCAACTCCGACTGTGTGTGGAAACCAAAGTAAACACACACAAGTACGGGGAGAAAATGTACATGGACACCACACAGAAAGACCGCTGCCGGGGATACGAACCTGAAACCCTCTTGCTGTGAAGCAATTGTGCTAAACACTAAGCCACCATATTCTTTACTAGGGCCCAAAATTGCTCACGGCACTCCTGAGAACACTCAAGTCTCTGTATATAAAACTACAAACTTCAGCTTCTGTCTCTGAGACTACAACATCCTGCCATTGTACAGAATAATATATGGGCATGATTGTCATAAAATAACGCAGGCCATGCTTCTTATCAGCCGACTAAAAGCTTCTGCTTCTCTCTTATGTGTGTAAGCTACCCCTCCTGTCTGGCAGACTGAACGCTCCTGTTTTTGTCCAACGTAGCCCAAAGTTCCTGTCCAAGAAAATGCAGGGCCATGCTTCAAGAAAGAGGATGCCAAATGTCTGCGTCTTTGCAGTGGAATACAGTATATGCTTTTCTGCCCTGTCCTGCATCTGCAACCTACTACCTCTGTCCAGGAGACTGCACAAAGATCAAGCTACTGTCCAGGATGTTCTAAACCAAAAGAACATGCTGCTCTTCAGGCCATACCAACTTCTTCACTCGACTTGAAAGGGCATGATTTTCTCCTGTGTTGAGTAATAGCCCCATCTGGTGTTATATTAGTGTTAATGCGTGTATCCTGTTTTCCCATGCTCCCTCCATCCCTCCCTCCTTCCCTCTCTCCCTTCATCCCTCCCTCCCTCCGTCTCTCTCAGCTAAATCTTGAGATTCAGATTTAGACTTCAATTTCTAGCACCTAATCGATTCTGTTAATAGAAAACAAAAATTGACAAGAATCGATAGTAATTTATTTCTTTTATTTCCAAAAACCTCAAAAAAATTGGTTCACCTAAAGACTAATTCAGAATCATAAATACGCCTAATTATTATTATTTTTTTAGGAGGTAAAGGAAACCATAGACTTTTGAGGAAATACATACAAGCGCAAATCTGGTGAAAAAATACTAATTATAGCTGAATAGAACAATGAATTAAATGAATAGAACAGTGGGTTCTTCTATATAATTTAGGTTAAAGTGTCGGACTCCTAATTGGAAGGTTGTGAGTTTATATCCCAGGAATCCCAAGCTGCCAATCCCCTTAAATGTATAATTAGTATGATTGCAATGAACATTAGTTGCTATAAGAGACATAAAGTCTTTACCAAGTATTTTTAATTAGGGTCGCAAAATTCCAGGATTTTTACAGGAACTGGAAACATTCCATAGGAATCAACAGGAAAATATGGGATATACGGGGAATAATATGCTAATTTTTTAAATTGTAGGTTAGCCTGTAGCATGAAACTTTAATGTAATTGAAAAAAAAAAAAAAAGATTTTAGTTGCGTTTGTAAAAAAAACAACCAAATTTAATGCAATTTCAACTGAATTCTTACATTGTTTTCCTCGATCACGTGCATCGCGGCACGGCCCGACCCGGCACGGCCCGGCATCTCCGCGTGCACTGTGTGTCTTACTCTGGAAAATACACCAATAATGTCATTCAAAAGGTTTATAACGGCTTATAACCAAACAAAATGTTTGTGTCTATTTGTATATACAGTTTATATAAATTCCCTTTAACCTCTAAATAATTCAGATTCATTTCCAGAATATTTCCCACGGAAAACGTTCCGGAAAGCTAGCGCCTCTTTCGAATGTATTTCTGACCGGAGAGAAACAGTTTTTGATGTCTGAAACAGGAAGTCAGTAGCAAATGTGGAAATGTGTGTGTGTGTGTGTGTTAGGATTCTAGGGGACAATTAAAAGCATGATTTAAACTCTCCAAACACAGCTAATCAGCTCGACGTAATGGTTTTACTAGCAGGCTGATATTTTTCAAAGGGCCTCTTTTATACTAGTAAAGAAGCCGTGCTTCTGTTTAGCTCTACAATACCAGTCCTGTTAGATTACAGACTGT
This sequence comes from Bagarius yarrelli, assembly GCA_005784505.1. Classification (NCBI taxonomy): domain Eukaryota; kingdom Metazoa; phylum Chordata; class Actinopteri; order Siluriformes; family Sisoridae; genus Bagarius; species Bagarius yarrelli. The sequence goes on from VCAZ01000022.1 coordinate 1,106,397, forward strand.
CTGTTAATAGAACAAACTCTGAATAACCTCCATAATCCATGTGCTGTAAATAACCGCGCCAGCCGTTTCCTGACTAGCGTTTACATTGAGCTGTTTTAATAGTTGGTCAAAATGACCCCCCCCCCCAACCCCCTTTTCCCCTTTTTACACCCCACTATTACATTAACCTGAACAGAAAACGTCTACAATTCTGCAGCTATACTAGCGAGTATAAAATAAGTACTACTTCATACTAGCATAAAAGCAGGCAGCACGCAGTATACAACTAACCAAATATTATTATACGCAAGTATTTAAATTAGCATCTCTATAAGAGAAAGTATTCAAGCATTCATCTACGCTAATAATCAACTGCTATAGAAGTTATATAGGTAAGTCGACTACGCTAAAAGGCGATTAGCAAAGGTATTGTGGTTAAGGTATTGGACTGCTAATTCAAAAATCGGGGTTTGATTTCCAACATCACCAAGTTGCCACTGCCGGGCCCCTGAGCAAGGCCCTTAATTTCCAATTATCCTATTATCCTCGGGATAAGTGCGCCTGCCAAATGCTGTAAAGGTAGATGTAAATTACCTTTGCAAATTAGGCTACGGTTTGGCTATCAGACTAATTAGGCTATATGGCTATATGTATAAATATAAATCTACTAAGATATATTTAAATTAATAATGGCTTAGTGGTTAAGGTGTTGGACCGATACCAGAAAGAGTGGGGTTCGATTCCCAGCACCACCAAGCCACCATTGTGGGCAAGGCCCTTAAGCCCCAATTGCTCAGTTTGTATATAAGAGATAAATGTACTTCTCCAGGCTTCTGGCTAATGCTAGAGTGGTAGTAACTACTAGTAATAGTAGCTATATAATTCAGAGTAGCGATATAAGAAGAATGTAGATGTATAGCAGACTCGTAGGAACAGTAGTAGTCGTTGCTGCGGTAAAGGTAGCGGCGGTAGTGGTATTAGTAGACTAGTAGTAGTAATAATAGTAGTTCAATAATCTAAGCAGGACTAACGGAGTCTTGAAATATTTCTCTAGCTTCTGTACAATTGGAGGCTTTGTAAAAAAAAAAAAAAAAACCAAAAACCCTCTAGATGGCGCCAGAGGCATTTGCCAAAGTTATAACATAAGTTTAATACTAGGTAAAAGAAGTATATAGGTAAGAGTAACTTAAGGCTGTTAATTGAGATCCTGCCTGATAAACTAACACTCAGTTTAAGAGCATCAAAGGATCCTAATGAGGTGCATAAGAAACCTATAAGTCAGAGGTGTTTAAAGTTACCAATATAACCCCCCAATATAACCCCCCAATATAACCCCCCAATATAACCATTAAATCGCTCACATCTTACAAGGGTTTATTTTTACCTAATGGTGACCGCAAACTTTCTTTTGACTACAACTGCTGAATTAATTACTGAGACATGGATTCAGACGTAAAAAGGTGAAAAGTGCTGGAGGGTAAATTTTCCTATTTATAGCTTAGTTAATATATATATATACACACACACACACACACACACATGTATATATTTAAAGTAAATATTACTATGTAAGTTACTATTCTACTAATATTTATTAATTATGTATAGCTGACATTAGTTGATAAATAAATAATTACAATTATTCCAGGATGCAAATTCGTCTAAATTATTCATGTTATTATTATGTAATAAAATGTTATGTTTAAAATCAAAGTTTTAAGCCACAATCTAAATTTGCTGGAGTTTAAATTATTCACGCGATTATTGTGTAATTAAGTAATAAACAATTTTTTTTTTTTAAACAAAGTTTGAATTAAAAATCTAAATATTGTTTCAATTAAAAAAAAATATTTGTTTGTTAATGTAAATTTCTCCACATTGTGTGTTAATAAATAAATAAATAAATAAATAAAATCTTTATAAATTCACACACAGCTGTTCTGCACTTTAAAACACCGCAGGTTCTAGTCATTTTTTTTATCATAGGGGATAACGGTACCCTTTACCTGCTAATTAGTTTGAATAGAGTTCCCACCGACCAATCGGAGAGCGTGGAAGAGGCGGGCTTAGTCACTGCTATCAAATGGGGTTCCTGGGTGGGCGGGGCTTCGCTGCGCTCGGGCTTTGTTCTCTGAGACAGGAGTGAAGTTTGAGCTCCGTTATTTTGCCGCACATTTCACTGGATATACGGGCTCAACACGCGCTCACTATATTACGCCAAAAATGTTTATTTCTTACAGCGGATCTAAATAAAGTTTGTGTTTTAAGAAGAGACTTTTTGCGTTCTGGAGGATTTTTTTTTTGGTTCTTTTTTGTGTGTGCTGAACTTTTTCTTTCTCTTAACAATGGAAACTTTTCCATCACTGGGATTATGAGTAGAGGAGAGAGACGGAGAACTCCAAGGGCTTTCCAGCACGAGCTCCTTTTGCATCTAAGGGCATTTTAAATGAATGCTTTTTAACATTTGAAGCATTTTGCATTTATGTTGCATTTAAGGTGCCTTTTGCATTTGTACCTGTTGCACTGCAGAAATATTTCTCTGACGCCTATTGCACACAAATGCATTTTAAACAGAAGAATATAATTCTTTTTCGCCGCACAGACTTTTTGCTCCACTAAAAATAGATTTGGATTGCGAAACTTTGGATCGTTTTTTGTTCTTTTCTGCATTCTTCATACTTTGAGTGGATGCATCTCTTTATTACAGCGTTGGACTGGAACTTTCAGCATGGAGCCTTCAGGTAGGAGTTTGTCTGCATTTTTCCTGCTGCTGTTAATTTTTTGGACTTTATGGCAACGGTCCACATCCAGCCAAGTTCGCCACGAGTTTCACGTTTTGGAGGAGCAGCCGGTCGGCACATACGTCGGAACGGTGGACCCTAAACCAGGATTTACCTACCGTTTTGGCGAGAGCCACAAGCTGTTCACCATTAATGGAACAAACGGTGTCATTCGCACTTCTTCAGTGATCGACCGAGAGACCTTGCAGAGCGACACAATCAACGTTGTAGTGCTGTCCAGTCAGCCCACCTATCCTACCGAGGTCCGAATTGTCGTTCTGGATGTAAATGACAACGCTCCTGCATTTCCAGATGCCACCATCGCGGTTTCGTTTAGAGAGGACACGGTCGGGGGAAGACAGGTCATCCTAGACACTGCTACAGATGCAGACATTGGTGTAAACGGAGTAGATCACAACACCTATCGGATCGTTAGTGGCAATGAGAAGGGAACCTTTCGCTTGGATGTTACTGTAAACCCCAGCGGAGAGGGTGCCTTTTTACATTTGGTTACAACAGGTGGCTTGGATAGGGAGCTCACGTCATTCTACCAGCTACTTGTTGAGGTCCAGGACAAAGGGGAACCTAAAAAATATGGCTATCTCCAAGTAAATGTCACTGTTCAAGATGTCAACGACAACCCGCCCATGTTTGACCTGGATCAGTATCATACAAGTGTATTTGAAAATGCAGTTGTAGGAGCTAGTGTTTTGCAGGTAGTGGCCAGAGATCGGGATGAAGGTACTAACGCAGATATCAGGTACTTTTTGGATGAAGGAACGCCTTTTCAGATAGATCCCAAAGCAGGTACTATTGTTATTAAAGAGGCTTTAGATTATGAGAGTAAAAAAGAATATTCCTTTACCATACATGCTACAGATAAAGGCATGCCTTCGCTTTCAGGTCGAACAGAAGCAACAATTAAACTCCTTGATGTTAACGATAATGACCCTGTGGTGAAGTTTAGATACTTTCCTACCACTTCAAAATTCGCCTCTGTTGATGAGAATGCGCAAATTGGAACAGTAGTAGCATTGTTGACCGTTTCCGATTCAGATTCCGCCTCAGCCAATGGGAATATATCCGTTTCTATTCTTGGAGGAAATGAGCAGGGCCACTTCGAAGTGCACACTTCTCCTGTCCCTAACCTGAGCTTGATTAAAGTGGCCAGCGTGCTAGACAGGGAGCGGATATCTTCCTACAACCTTACCGTATCCGTTTCCGATAATGGAAAACCGGTGGCTCGATCCTCTTTTGCTAGCCTAGTCATATTCGTTAATGATATTAATGATCACCCACCTATATTCCAGGAAGCAGTCTATAGGGTTGACATTAGTGAGGATGTTCCCAAAGGCAGCTACATTAAAGGGGTCTCAGCTACTGATGGCGATTCTGGCCAGAATGCTAACTTGCGCTATTCTATAGTTTCGGGAAATAGTTTGGGTTGGTTTGCCATTAGCGAAAACAGCGGCTTGGTCACTAGTGCAGCTTTACTTGATCGAGAAACTGCATCTCAAATCATACTAAACATAAGTGCGAAAGATCAAGGCCTGCAGCCTAAGATATCATATGCCACATTGATCGTGAACATCACAGACGTGAATGATCAAGTCCCAACATTCATACAAAACATATATCACATTTACCCAGTAGAGCATTTACCAGCTGGTAGTGAACTTCTACAACTGTCAGCCATAGATACTGATATCGGTGGCAATGGCACAGTACAGTTCACGTTCGACCCAGAAACACCAGCTAACATGCAGGAGCTATTCCGGTTAGATGCAGTAACAGGGAGGCTAAGCACTGCTTTTGAGCTGGATAGAGAAGAACAGGGTTCCTACTTACTACATGTCAAAGCTACCGATAGTGGCTTTCCTCCTTTACACTCTACCGCTAAAGTCAACATCACGTTAAAAGACATTAACGATAACAAGCCAGTGTTTTACCCTGTGCAGTACTTTGCTAACATTAAACAAAATGAGCCTCCTGGATCCTACGTAACGACTGTGTTAGCCTCGGATCCTGACCTAGGCCGAAATGGCACTGTGAGATATGCTTTAACCACCGGAGACACTTTCAAGTTTCACATCAATAGCAACACAGGCAAAATCACAACATTAGTACTTCTAGACAGGCAAGAGAAAACAACTTACCAGTTGCACGTTTCCGCTACAGATGGAGGAGATCTGCGCTCTGATACGCAAGGTGTTGTAACCATCAACGTGATTGACTCTCAGGACAATCCTCCTTTATTCAGCCAGAGGGAATACAGCTTTGTCATTTTTGAAAACACTGCTTATGGTACAGTGATAGGCACGGTGTCAGCCACTACAGTTGATTTGAACACTAATATGAGCTATTTGATAGCATCAGGGGACCAGAAAGGCATTTTTTCAGTTAATACTATAACAGGACAAATAACAGCCACTGGTTTGATTGACAGGGAGGAACAGGCATTTCATCAGTTGAAGGTGATCACCAGAGGTGGAGATGTTACAGGAGAAGTGTTAGTCAACATAACCGTAAAGGATCTAAATGACAATGCTCCTTATTTTCCCCATCCTGTGGAGCATGTAAGTGCGGTTGAGAACTGGAAGGCCGGTCATCACATATTTCAGGCAAAAGCTTTTGACCCTGATGAAGGTTCAAATGGTATGATAGAATACAGCCTTCAACAAAACCCCAAAGGACTGTTTCATATACACGAAAAACATGGACGTATCACCCTTACAGGATCTCTAGAGGTTTCCACAAGCTCCTATCAGGTTGAGGTTCTGGCCTCTGACTGTGGTGTTCCCCGGCGCACCTCAACGCTCGTATTGACCATCAGTGTGTATGACGTCAATGACAATGCTCCTGTATTTGACCAGCTCTCCTATGAAGTTATTATTTTAGAGTCAGAGCCAGTAAACAGCCGTTTCTTTAAAGTGGAAGCTACAGATAAAGACTCTGGGGTAAATGGGGAAATAGTGTATGACATTACTGGTGGCAACAACAATGATGTTTTTGGAATTTTTCCTGACGGACAATTGTACATAAAGGCTGAGCTTGACAGAGAAATTCAAGACAGGTACAATTTGCTACTAGTGGCACGGGACAAAGCGGTAGAGCCATTAAGTGCTAGCATTAACGTGACCATAATTCTGGACGACGTCAACGATAACCGGCCACTTTTCAACAGCACAAATTACGTATTTCGCTTTAAGGAGGAGCAGCCGAGGGGTTCAACGGTTGGACAAGTTTTTGCCGAGGATAAAGATTTTGGTCCCAACAGTGAGGTGAGATACTCTTTTGAAACACCACAGTCATACTTTGAGCTAAATGCTATTACTGGAGAATTGACTAGCACACTACAATTGGACAGGGAGTCTTTAATGAGGCAGAGAGGTACAGCTGTTTTTACCTTTACCGTCATATCGTCTGATCAGGGACTTCCTAAGCCTCTCAAAGACCAAGCCAAAGTGCAGGTCTACATTCAGGACATAAATGACAATGCACCCAAGTTTACCAAAGATATCTACCAGGCCTCCATCTCAGAGTTGGCACAAAACATGACACAGCTACTGAGGGTGTCTGCTTCAGATATGGATGAAAACACAAATGGTCTGGTGCGCTATCGCCTCTTAGAGGGCAATGAGGAAAACCAGTTTAGCATTGACAGCGGCTCTGGTCAAGTCACACTCGTGGGGAATTTGGACTATGAAGCCACATCATCTTACTCTCTTAAGATCATAGCTGAAGACTCAGGAGCAGTCCCACTGTCCTCTTCTTGCTTGCTGAGCATTAGTATTTTGGATGAGAACGATAATTCTCCATCTTTTCCAAAGTCCACCATTACAGTAGATGTTCTTGAGAACATGCGGATAGGAGAGCTAGTGGCATCCATCACAGCGACCGACTCAGATTTTGGTTCCAATGCAGATATAACATACAGCATTACTGCTAACAACAATCATGGCACTTTTAGTATTAGTCCCAGTACCGGTAGTATATTTTTGGTTCGAAAGCTGGACTACGAAACTCAGTCTCTCTACAAGCTAAACATCACTGCAAAGGACAATGGCAGGCCTCAAAGATCCTCCTCCATTCCTCTTATTATTCATGTGCGAGATTTTAATGACAACCCACCTGTTTTTACTCCTGGTGATATTTTTAAGTCCATACCTGAAAACCTTCCTTTGTCCACCTCTGTTATGGCAATTACAGCCCACGACACGGATGCAGATATTAACGGGCAGCTGGAGTACTCCATTGTTCAGCAAACACCGAGAGGAAGCCATTTCCGCATCAATCCAAGTACAGGCATCATTCTGACGAGCAGCGAGATTGACAGAGAGTTTTCAAATATGTTTGAGTTAACTATCAAAGCGACAGATCAGGCAGTCCCAGTAGAGTTCCGCCGTTTTGCGCTGAAGAATGTCACAATTTGGGTCACAGACCAAAATGACAACGTTCCAAACTTTATCTCCCAGAACGCCCTGGTGGCCGAAGCCAACATTGTAATTGGCTCAATCCTGACAACAGTTGTAGCCTATGATCCTGATGAGGGTGCGAATGGAGAAGTGGAGTACGAGCTAGTCAAAGGTGACTCTGATACTTTTATCATGGACAGGTACAGCGGAGACATCCGACTGGCGTCCCAACTCATCCCTTCGAAACTCATCTACAGTCTCATCGTTTCTGCTACCGACCACGGTACAGAGCGAAAAACATCCCGTACCGAATTAACCATCATTCTACAAGGCGCCGATGGGCCTGTTTTCTCTCAACCCAAATACATAACAATTTTAAAAGAAGGTCAACCTCCTGGAACCAATGTCATCTCACTGGATGCGTCCAGCTCTCGGGGCTCTGGCACAAAAGTGGAGTATTTCATCGTGGCTGTCCGAAGTGGTGGCAAAACTGTAGGAAGGCTTTTTACCATTGGCCGTCACACAGGCACAATTCAGACAGCAACGGAGCTGGACAGAGAGCAAGGAGCTGATTTATATCTTCTGGATGTCTATGCCATTGAGACAGAGACCAGTCAACCTCGAACCCAGAAAGCTGAGGTACGTAATGGCTATTTCTTTCTGCTTAGCTTTGTTTGCATTATTTCCCTTTTTCATGGGAAAACTTAATTAGGTTAAACGTTTTTGGATGGGTCGGCCTGCATTTCTGATGGTTCTTGCATATAATACCAGAAAGAGTCCAAGAAAATGAGAAATCATGGCTGTGCAGTAACATATGCTGAAGTCATTGGCCTGGTTTAGGGGGGGATCAAGTTTTCTGATGGAAAAACTGGCAGCCACACTTTTCAAGTTAAAACACGCACACACTTTTGTATATTTGTTAATTAAAAGCCTGCCGTATGTATTTTTCAGAAAGATCTGGGTTGTGTTAGATGTAAATAACCTTGCACTTGAGGAAGTCATGGTTGTTCTAAGTGGGAGTTTGTGTTTCTGGCAGGCAAACCGTATTGTTCCAGGGGGGAAGAAGCAAAAAAAAAAAAAAAAAACACCACAACTTAGGCTATAACTAGTTGCTGGGTTTTGTCTTGGAGAGGAAAGTGTGTGTGTATCCTGTGTTTTGTCGAGTTCCTGCCTCAATATCTTATCAGCTGCCACAAATTCCACAAATCAAGATGTCAGACAACTGCACTGATTATTCTTCAGACTGATTACTCATATTAATTGTGTCCAAGTTGGGGGAGTCAGATGGTAGGGAATCATAATTCTCAGTTTTGTTTGTAGTCAAGAAAAAGAGGGTGGACGAGGGGGTGGTTGTAGGGATCGTATAAAAAATTAGAAAAGCAGCATGCAGCGAATGTTTCAATCCCTTTTTGATACCTGTCTCCAACCAAGCAAGGGGTAATTACGCTGGATTTAGATTTTTGGGACAGATTTTAAGCCGGGTGGTCCTGCTTTGTGCCACCGGCTTTGGCTTAGAGGGCAATAAATGACCGTTAAATTCAGATGACCCTTTAAGTCTTGCTGAATAGAATTTTTTTCTCCCCAGAGAAAAGAAGAGAGACTGAAAAGAAAAACATTTGAAGCTGAAACCTTGTAGTACGACTAGGCTGGGATGCTTTCTTTCGTGCTCCTGCTAAATTGTCCCCCCGGGACAGAGTTAAAAACCTGTGCAGCTAAAGAAAGTAAGGGGTAGGGGGTAGGGGTTCTACGGATGGTGAGATGGATTTGGTTGTGATCGGCTGAATCTTCAGGCCAACTTTTTGGGTGGCTATGACTAAGTCACTCTTGGAATCAAAACCAAATGTGATTCTATCATTGTGTTGAAGGGAATTTTAGCTGGAACCTAAAAATGTGGTGTTATTACAGGTCTGACGATATACATGTATAAATGTTTTTTTCCCTCTTGCTCTTTCTTGGTTCGGCCCTGCAAACATTTTTGGTTATCCATCTTTTTAAAGTATTAAGGAGTATACCTGTTGAAAAAAAGTAATGCGGTACTGTCCAAACACTTCATCTCATAACAAAGATTTATACCTTTGAAACTTGGTTTTATTATCTGAAGGTGGAAACTGTGGGAATTACAAAAGTCCAGATACAGAGTGAATGATACATCATATATAAACATGGCATTATGTATATTAAAGATGCAGTAGGACATCTTGCTAACTGTAACCAGATAGCATTGGAACGTTCCACCCTCTCTGCAAATAGCCGTCTAAAGCCATACCGCCTAACCGCATGACCAGGCATGGACTAGATGACCAGACACAACATTACCACTAACTAATAGATCATGCAACCCCGGTGAGAAAACCTTACAATAAAATTAGTACAGAATGGTGTAGTGATGTATGTGAGCTTATCTTGACGGTCAGCAAAGTAAGCAAAATAATGCCATTGTTCACTTTGCGCATCTATTTTGTCTACTAGCTCTTGGCGGTCACCGCGAACACCTGTAATTGTAGCCATGCCTCTAGTTTAGTCATCATGAAAGCCGTGAGAAAAAAACTGCTAGGTATTCTGTAGAAGTAGCACGTTATAAACTCTGCCACCTATTGATGAACACGGGGAACAACAGCTGCCAGTCTTAAATACCGGAAATAATATAATAACGAATCGTATCGTTTTGAAAAGAAGGATAATTTCTAGTAACGGTATATAATTAAAAACTAACAGGCAGCACTATTATTTATTAACATCTTAGTTTTTCAGACTCCTTCTACGAAAAAAACCCAAAACCTCTATACAAAAGACTTCACCAAGTCAGCGGCTAATAGCTTTTGATTTCTTTATGCTGTGTGAGCTGTTAAGAACTCGAGATAGTGAGGAAATAAAAGGATCTTGAAATAGTAAGAGGGAGTTTAGAACTGAACTAAATAATGTCTGTGTAGTTGGCGCGTGTTGGACATGATGTCATTTCGAATGTTCAACAAAAAAGGCTCCAACACACACAGACACACATTTACATTTCTTTTTTCTCCAGAAACATTTTCATTCAGCCATATTTAGTCCATGCTTGACTGAACGCCTCTTTTTAGATCTTTTTCTTCTTATTCCTGGTTCACTTTTTGTACTAAATCCCTTCGATATTGACAATGACGCACAAAGAATAGAGTAAACTTTCTCTCTCTCTCTCTCTCTCTCTCTCTCTCTCTCTCTCTCTCTCTATCTCTCTCTCACATACACTTAATCTTGGCTCTTGAGTACCATAAAATAGATACCTGAATTTTTACCATCTGTCTAATCTAATGCTGTGATCTTTTGTTCTGGTTTGTAGATTTATCTTTGTTTTTTCTTTTCTTTTTCCTCTTTTGGTGACAGATTTAGGGAATGGACCCGAAAATGAACCTGATTAAACCTTCTCTCTATCGCTCTATCTCTTTTTTTTATGCAGAGAAGATAGAGGTTGAGAGTTTAGGACGTTTAGGGAGCATCTACATTCCGACAAAAGACAGACAGAGAGAGCGAGAGAGAGAGAGAGAGAGAGAGAGAGAAAGAGCAGATGGTGAGAGGAGATAGAAGTGCCTTATGAGTTTGTTTAACTCCAAGGTCTCTGCGTGTGTGTGTGTGTGTGTGTGTGTGTTCATGTATACTTCAGTCTGTTTCAGCAAAAGTTTCACTTTGTCACGCACAAAGCATTATAAATCATAGGTTCACATTAAAGCACTTGTTCAATATGTTTCCACATAAAAGTATCCAAAAATCTAGAACGACATTTTTTAGTGTTTATGAGTGAAAGCTTCTATAATTAGCACTTTTAACATCAAATTATTTAACACTCAATGTGGCGTCTTGGCAAAAATGAACACTAACAAACTCTTCTCCTCAGTAAAAGTGTTAAATTGTTAAACATATTTAACAGAATATTTCAGCTAAAGTTTTCCAACACATATTTTAGCATAATTTCTTAGCATAAGTGCAACAAGTACAACTTCCTACATTGTTTTCAGTAAAGACATTTTCACTAATTGATGCTTTTAATAAAAATCCCAAACATTTAGCATCACGTTTTACTTAGTTTTAACACAAATGCTTCCAAATGTAATATTTCCCAGCATGCGTCACCATGCAACAATCAACACTTTCTACATTGTTTTTTTAGTAAAAACCTCATTAAACTAACACGTTTGAAGTTTTACACTTCTGCTGCTAAAATTGTACATTTTTGCATAATTTCCAACTAGAAACGCATCAATTTCTACATTGTTTTTACAGTAAAATTTTACAGAAAACTACTAAAAACAACGTAGAAATTGTTAATGGTTGTATTTTTAAGTATGTAAGTAGAAATGAACTGAACTGACAATTATAGCATGATGTGTCAGTAAAAGTGTTTAATAGTGTTTAATGTAAAGTAAAACTAAAAATCGCAACTTTAGAACTGAGTTTTAAAAGAAATAAAGAAAAAAAAAACACTTACGGCACTTTGCTGAGGTAAAAAGTTCTAAAAATTTTATGCACTACAAGTCAAAAAGTCATTAAACTAATTTAATCTATCTATCTATCTATCTATCTATCTATCTATCTATCTATCTATCTATCTATCTATCTATCTATCATCCATCCATATCCATCCATCCATCAT
>VCAZ01000022.1:1128194-1130694 GCA_005784505.1 Bagarius yarrelli
ATGTGTCCAATCGAGCACAATCGCCCCGTTTTTAGCAAGCAAAAACGCACCATAAGTGTTAATGCATTTCTTATAGGCAACGGGAGAGATGAAAAACAGAGTGTGTGTGTGTGTGGTGTGTGTGTGTGTGTGTGTGTGTGTGTGTGTGTGTGTGTGTGTGTGTGTGAGAGAGAGAAATAGAATCGAAAAAAAAATATCCAGAAGGGAGCAAAAAATAAAAACGCAGTCAGATCAACAAAAAAGTTTGTGGGTATTTAAGGTTTTGGAACTCTTAGTGGTATTAATGCTGGGGCATTGTGGGTAATTACTAGAAAATTATGAATAGTTTGGGTTTTTACTTGAGGCATTTTGGCAGATGCCATTGTTCAGAGTAACTTACATTTATATTACTTTTTAAACACAACTAAGCAGTTGAGGGTTAAGGGCCTTACTCAGGGGCCCAACAGTGGCAGCTCGGTTCTACTGGGAATCAACTCCTTAACCACTTTGCTACTAGTATCAGTATGGCGATAGACTTATTGTGGAATTAGTCATTAGATTCATTAGGTCATTACTGGGGTATTAGTCACTTTTTGGGGTAGCTGGTGGAGTTTTAGAGGTTTAAAGGTACCACTTGGGTACTGGGAGTGTTCTATGGGTAGTTACTGAGTTGTACCGAGACCGTTTAGGGTACGTATTGGCGCTCTAAATAATTAGGTATTTAGTGTTTTTGAGTTCTTTGTAGTACTGGTACTGGGGTATTTAATGTTTTTAGGGGTATTTAGTGTTTTGTAATTGTTGATAGTGCTAATGCTGGGGTATTTATTGGAAAAATGAGAATAGTTTGGGGGTTTTAGTTGTTGATATTAGTGTGAGTAGGGATACTTCCTGCAATTGTAGGGCAGATGGGTAAATTAATTTGGTAGGTATTCAAGTAATAAATATTTACTGGTGTAATAGAGCACCTAGGGGTATTTACTACTATATTCGGGTAGTTAGCAGTATTGACTGGGGTATTACGGCGTTGGCGAATAAAATAATCAGGTATATAAGCTATACTACCAAATATCAATATTCACTGATTTGACATGGTGCGGGATGATCATGAGGTATGAGGGTAATTGAGGTATGAATTTATTATTACCTGTGGCATTAGAGAAGGTAAGGGTATTTACTTGAGGTATTTTGGAAAGTGTTAGTTTGATCAATAATAGATAATTGTGAGTAGTAGGTGGGTAATTATGTGGGTGGGGTATTTACTGACATGTTAAAGTCAGTGATGTGGTAATTAGGGGCAATTGATTTAGGTGGTGAGATGTTTTTACGATGTATGAATGACTTTCTTGAAATGGTAATTAATTTAGTTAAAGCATTACTCATACTTACTCATACTCTCTCTCTATCCCAGACACACACACACACTCACAGCTTCTTGCCCTGACCTGAACCGCTCAGAGGTCAAGCTAAGTCCCATGAGGTCCATAAGAGTGGAGTGCTGACTTTTTTTTTTCAGTTAAAAAAATATAAGCAGAAAATTAAAACAAACAGCTGGTAAACTCAGCAAGCCTGCCTGCTAGGATAACACACACACACACACACACACACACACACACACACACACACACACCATGTTCTGATACTGCATAAGTTGTTAAAGCAGCAGTGTGTCAGTCCCTCACACTGTAGTGCCCGACAACACACACTACTTGACAGGGGCAAACTACTTCAAACTTTACACACACACACACACACACACACACACACACACACACACACACACACACACACACACACACAGGCCAATGTTCTCTGTGAGAGGCTTGTTTGCGCTTGTGTTTTTCAGCTTTCACTTAAAACACAATGTGGTCACACGCTGCCACTCCAGTCTCCTCTAATGCAAACTAAACAGCCAAAATTACCCCCAAAATACCACAACCTCCTGCAAACAACCCCACTAAATACCCCTGAGGGTTACAAAGCTCCAAGTACCTCTTTCATACCTGAATCAGCTGTAAATAACACACTCTACACAAATACCACAATAAATTAATGTAAAAGCGTTCCTAGTACCGACCCCTGACTTCAATAAATTATCTCGTAAATACCCCCAAACTACCCTGAGCATTCCAGTACATCATTTCTTTAATTACATTTTTATTAATATTTAAATAATCACCCAGTTAAATAATCTGTAATACTTCAAATAGTCTTTAACACTCTCTCTCTCTCTCTCTCTCTCTCTCTCTCTCTCTCTCTATATATAATATATATATATATATATATATATATATATATATATATATATATATATAGTCCTTATAGTCTGTCTCTCTGTCTGTCGCTCAGACTGTCTCTCTCTCCTTCCATTTTCTCTATCTCCATATCTCCCCTTCTTTCCCTCCTTCCACAGTGTCTGTGTCTCTCTCTCTCTCTCTCTCTCTCTCTCTCTCTCTCTCTCTCTCTCTTCCTTCTTTCATTTTCTTCGGTATCCTGGATAACGAAGGAAATTCTTTACATTTTT